>JAMLFT010009313.1:0-12835 GCA_026544285.1 Pachyrhizus erosus | reverse complement strand
GAAATTCTTAATTCATCATAAATTTTTTGAAAAATATTTTTTTCTTAAATTTTTAATAAATAAAAAATAATTATTTCTCTAAAATAATTTAAATAAAACATGTATTAAGATTATTTAAAATATGAATTAAAAAATTATTAACAAGTATAAAAATATAAATTTATAGTATTTTTGAATAATTTTATTATGAATAGTGCCAATTTAATTTTGTGCTTGAAGTTGAAGTTTTAGATACCTATTATTCTATTTAGGACAAAGGATAATTTGATTTTTTTTTTTAATTTCAGAATAACTTTACATTCTTTTATATCTACGATTCTATTCATATTATTTTAACATTTAATATGTATATTTTATACTTTTATTATTATATATATAATCTTTTCAATAGGTTATACATATCTATCTCTTTAAGAAAATTTTTCTGTCCATCTACTTCTACAAATATACACAAGGACAACATTAATATCTCACCTAAATATTTAAATAAAATTATAAAATTTAAATATATTTTTCATATATATAAAATAACTCATTTTAATTATGTTATCTAAATTATAATTTTTTATTTTAATATTTCTTATTTTTTTATGTTTGAATTTATTACATATCATTAGTTAGTTCTATTAATTGAAGACAAAGTGTCACATCATTAATGGACTTAAATATGTTTTTTTGTAATAGTTTTAATATGTTGTTTAGAACTCTTAACCATTTTCAAGACATTGACAATATGCTTTAACACTACTTGTAACACTTGACTTTTTTATGGATCAATGATTGTTTATATAAACTAACATGAGATTTTTTAATATATTTTTTCCTCACTCACATGTTTTTTGGAAAACTTTCCAAAAAGTCACTCATCTCATAATTGTTTCAAGTTAACATGTTTAACTATGAAATTCTTAAGTGATGAACTGTCAAAAGTAGATGCATCTTATTAGTATAAATAATATCAATTAATCCTTTAAATCATCCTCAATTATATATTCTCATACCTACACAACCTATGAATTCCTCTCTTTTTAGTGTGTATTTGAGTCATAGGATGTTACATTTTTTATATATGTAAAATAGTCCATTTTGATTTTACTATCTAAGTTATCAAAATTTTTTATTTTAGTACATCATATTTTTATGTCCAATTGTAAAGAAAAAAAAATGCAAAAATGAGAGTCAGATTGTGTTTTTAAAAAATATTTAAAAATATTTTGTTTAAAACGTTTTAGGATTGTTTGTCTTTTTCAAATAAAGATAAATAAGATTTTAAAAATAGGTTACACATACGATAAATAACATTGTTAAAGAAAAAAACAAAAATAAACAAGTATTTCCAGTCAATTTACAAATAATTAAGAGAATCAACACAACAATTTTTATATCAGTTCACTTCTATTATTGAAACTACGTTAAACTCTTAACAAACCACCAAATTTTACTATATAAAGGATATACAAGAATTCTTTTATAAAATCACTTTTAGTTTTACAAGTAATACTTCCTAGTCACTTTTGACTTAACCTCACAAGTATATAACATGAAATGAGTTCAAGTGACTCTCATCGTTTGCAGTAGACAGATATAACTAGTGTTTATGAGCAAATTCTCGAATATGTTAAATGTTTGAGAGTATTTTACAAAGATAAAAAATTACAAAGAAGATTTTTTGAAAATAAGAATCACATGAAGATTTTCTTTCTTTAAGCATATCTACTCTTCATGTTCAAAGTCCTCTTTTATTTATAGGTGACGTTTTTAAGATATTCATTGTCTCACAACGGTTTTTTATCTTTGTCTATCGGTGAAATGTTTGAATTAATATTTAATATTGTATTAATTGTTTTTCATTGACGAATTACCTAATATGTTGATAGTACAACTTGCTTATCTTCTTTTATATCCTTTTATAATATACCAGTTTTGGTTATTTTTGTTTTAAGCAAATTGATGCTAATTAAAGTGCGACTTTTGAGAAATAAGAGTCTTCTTAATTACGTTTTGATAATCTTTTTTATTTTTTGAAACATTCTTTACACAAAATAATTATATTTATATAATAACTACAAATGATCATATGAAACATATAGATGAATAAAAAAGTCTTATATGAACATATAATCTACTAGACAAATCATTAAATAGAGTAATCATCTAATATAAATGGTAAAATTTAATTATTGTTTTGCAACATCAAAATATAAATTTTTAGTAATCTAATTTATTTTTGTCTTAACACCGATTTTACTATCCATAGATGTGACTGTAAAATAGACCTAAAAAAATATGTCTATGTTATAGTATATAAATTTTAAAATAGAATTTATTGTGATCATATAAGTGATCATTCCATTTAAATCTAAACCAATTTTAAACTTTAACATACCCAAACTTTATACTAAATAAAATATCCAAAAAATTAAAATTATCAATTAAACTTACTTTGAAGTGCATCCTAAAAATACAAAATTAATGCAAAATCAATTCATATTTCATTCCAAAGCATAAAGTGGGCATAATATATACATAAATGGTTTTAAAACATACATGAAAACCATTGGTATCCGTGTAGTCACGTTGGAACTCTGCTAGTTTAAATATAAAAAATCCATAAAGTAACACGAAAATGCACTAAAGCTTTACCCAATTTTAGAGCACAAAATTCAATTGTCCTGTACTTGCAGTAAATTAAAGTTTAAGAAAAATGTTAATATTTTCTTTATTTTTATTTAAATTTATTAAAAACTATCAATTTTGATAAATCAAATTAAAAATAAAATTGATTAAAATTGATAATTTTTTATTAAATTTTAATCAGTTAAAAAATATTAAAAAAAAATGTAAAAAAATATCGGTGATGTTTTTGAAAGCTAAACGAATACCCTCCTTTCCAAATGTAAAAATCACTACTATCGACTCTGTGCAGGTTCAATAATATCGTGAGTTGAACTCACATCATTTTTTGTAACAATAAATAATTGTTTTTGTAGTAATTTTACCACGATATTATACTAAACGTCAACTATCATCAACGAAAACACACGTTATATAGTAACAACAGTTCCTTTCATTATAAAAGAATAAAGGTCGTGTAAATATTTATGATATTCCGCCATCTGAAAGAGTGAGACACTTTCAATTGCAGCTAGACAAGTGGATGAAACAACCTAAGCCAACAACTAAAGCTTCATTCAAAAAATCCTTCGTAAATTAATGCAGAAAGAACCAGTTAATTTAATAGGTTTGAATACAATAGTTTAATATCTAAGTTTAACAATAATGTGACAATTAACTTTTTGGCAAGTCTAACACAAGAGTGTACCAACTGGAGAGAGAGAGGAAACAAATTTAAAATGTTCAAAGCCGGCATGGCTGACCAGACTGCACCGTCCCTTTATACCTTGCACACATTAACAACCATAGGACTTTTTGATAAAGTCAATTTAATTAAAAGTCAACTATTTCCTTCACCACACACACACACACACATATATATATCATTCCTTCATATATAATATCCATCATTCTTATACAATCTTCACTCATTAACACAACACACAACAATTCTCTCAAGATTTCTTCCTCTTACAATGGGAAATGCAGCAGTGACTCCATGCTTTCATAAAAAAAATTCACCGTTATTGTCTTCATTATCGTCATCATCGAACCTTATTTTCTGGGATGGTACCATGAGATCTCTCAAGGGTAAGCACATTGCTGGTGAGATCATGAATGAATTCCCAAACAAGGTAGTTTGCCATGCAGATTCCTTCTTCATTGGACACCCTATTCCTGCTTTAGCCTTAGAGGATGAGCTCATTCATGGTGAAGCCTATTTTGTTCTCCCCGTTGATTGCTTCACATGCAAAACCCTTTCTGTGACTTCACTCTTGTCCTTGGGATCACATCCTAACAAGTCCACCATCAAATTTGGGGAATGCCCTTTTGAGTATTTGAAAGGTTCCAATGGAAGGGTGTTGATAAAGGTCATGCCGGAGTTCATCACAAGGCTAATCAATAGAAGTAAAAGACCATGTTGCCCCAACAACAATTCTAACTTCCTATGCAGCACTCCTGAGTTGAAGAAACACTACCAAATGCTTGTGAAGTCTAAGGACCAGCTTTGGTCACCTAGGCTTGAAACCATTTCGGAATACAAGGTTAAGTTTTCACCGTGTAGATTTATAGGTTTAGAAAGGAAAGAAAAAGAGAAGGCAGTGGTTGTGTCTACTAGATAGTTTTCATGTATTAAAGTAGAGAGGCACACACTTGAAATTTATACACTCATACATCACACAATATACATACATCAATTACTTACGGCCCTACTTTTGTTCATAATTTTGTAGAAGTGATATGATGAAAGTAATTTGGAAAGTAGTAAAAATTGATGTTCTAAAATATAGATCCAAAGCAAAGACTAATTCATCACCCTCGCTCTCGAATTGGTTATCAGCTGATGGCTATGTGTAACCATAAACTTTGGAAGCACTACGTTGCTTGGGGCCGCTACACCATTATGTTGAAAACCTCTCATGAGTAGTTTCTTTTATAATTATCAAAATTGGACAAACTGATTTGACCCATCTAATAAAAAACTAATCTAGTGACTGATTAGATTATTAAAAATGAAACTTAAATATTATGAAATATTTGATTTAAATTTTATGTATATTTTAAATGTAAAAAATTTATAAAATAATATTTTATTTTTATTTTTAGTGTTGTATAGTTATGTAATTTTATATTTATTTCAAGAAAAGAATCAAATAATATTAGTATAATTTATATTAATTATTATATCATTTAATAACTTTTAATTATATTTTTTTTTCAAAATTCACTATTAAATTAAAAATTTCTTTCTTATAAATTATATCTATTGAATTTTATATTAATCAAGAATATTTGATTCCTCATTTATGTATAAAAATCCACCTAATATACACTTTTCAAAATATACTAAACATGTCTAAATGTAAACTGCTACCAACCATTAATCCAAACACACGTTGTATATCACCAGTAGTTTCTTTAAATATAAAAGAACAAAGGTCGTATAAATATTTAATTTATCATATTCTGCCATATAAGAGAGTGAGAAACTTTCAATTGCAGCTAGTTTAGTGTATGAAACAACATAACTGATTGTCCGTAAGCCAATAAAAGCTTCATGTTCGTAACCATTTAATTAAAAGGATTGAATACAATAGTTCAAGTACAATATCAAGGTTTAACCTTAAGTGACGATTTGTTTTTTTGGCAAGTCTAACAAAGGAGTGTGCCAACCAGATAGAGAGAACCAATAAACAAATCAAAATGTTCAAAGCCGGCATGGCTGACCAGACACCACCGACCCCCTCCCACGCCTTTAACAAACAACCCTATTAGACTTTATCAAAGTCAAAGTAATTCAAAGTCAACTATTTCCTTCTCAACAGATATATATATCCATCATTCTTATAAATCCTCCACCCATTAACACAACACACAACAATTCTCTCAATATTTCTTCCTCTTACAATGGGAAATGCAGCAGTGACCCCATTCTTTCAACAAAAAAATTCATCATTATCGTTGTCATCGTCGAAACTTATTTTTTGGGATGGCACCATGAGATCTCTCAAGGGTAAGCACATTGCTGGTGAGATCATGTTTGAGTTCCCAAACAAGGTAGTTTGCCATGCAGATTCCTTCTTCATTGGACACCCTATTCCTGCTTTAGCTTTAGAGGACGAGCTCATTCATGGTGAAGCCTATTTTGTCCTCCCCATTGATTGCTTCACATGCAAAACCCTTTCTGTGACTTCACTCTTGTCCTTGGGATCACATCCTAACAAGTCCACCATCAAATTTGGGGAATGCCCTTTTGAGTATTTGAAAGGTTCTAATGGAAGGGTGTTGATAAAGGTCATGCCGGAGTTCATCACAAGGCTAATCAATAGAAGTAAAAGACCATGTTGCCACAACAATAATTCTAACTTCCTATGCAGCACTCCTGAGTTGAAAAAACACTATCAAATGCTTGTGAAGTCTAAGGACCAGGTTTGGTCACCTAGGCTTGAAACCATTTCGGAATACAAGGTTAAGTTTTCACCGTGTAGATTTATAGGTTTAGAAAAGAAAGTAAAAGAGAAGGCAAAGGTTGTGTCTACTAGATAGTTTTCATGTATTAAAGTAGAGAGGCATGCACTTGAAATTTGTACACTCATACATCAATTAATTACGGCCCTAGGCCTGTTCATAATTTTGTGGAAGTTATATGGAACCAGCTCCTTTAATTATTTTTTTAAAAAAACTAAAAAACAATTTTTAAGAAATAGATAAGATCTTTTTTTTAAAAAAAAAAAACTATTTTCTTAAATTCAAACAAATAATAAAAAAATTAAAATTTATTTACTTTATTGAAAAACGTTTTCAATAATAAAAAAAAAGCTTCAATAAACGGGCCCATGATGAAAGTTGTTTGGGAAGTAGTCAAAATTGATGTACTAAAATAGACTAATTCATCCCCCTGCCCCCAATTTAGAATCAGAAACTGGCTAGCTTATTCATCCCGTACATGCACTGAATTATGTGTCATCTTAGACAAGCGAATTGTTGCTTATCTGCGAAAATATATACTATTGCAACAGAAGTTGATTATTATGTAGCAGATAGCCGAAAACAAACAAAAAGAATAACTGTAGCCATAAAAAAGGTTAATTCTACATTTGATTTCCTACACTTTCCATTTATACCTACCTAGGGTGAGATTGTTTACATGCGTTGCAAATTAATTAAATAGCATTTAAAATGTGTGAGGAACAAGAAGTTATTTCCGATAACACCTCAACCTAGAAAACGGAAGCTTCAAACAATACCTCAAACACAATCTCAATTCAACACTGGCTGAATTATTAGCACCACCGTGTGCTTCCCAAATCATTCGCACTTCAAGTTCGATATGGATCTTGTCAAAGGAGTCCCTATTGTGAGAAGAGCTAAATAACAATTAGTCTATTTCTTGTGGATGTGATGGGATCTCACATGAGAAGCAAATGACAAAGGCACTTAAGAAATGGCAGAAGGCTGGAACCCTTCTCATTGTAGACAAAAGTGTATATCTTTGGCCTTTTAAACTTCTTAACTTCATTGTTATTTCTTTTAGCTTTGTGGGCATGCTTTCTCTTTTGACGTGTGATTGTAATTTACTGATATTGTCATTTTTCTATACGTAATCGGAGGATTTAACATGGACTTGTTTAGTTTGATGAGAGTTATATGATAGTGAATGACCTAATCAATGTTGTTTTGAGATGATGGTTAGTGTGTGCAAGCAGTGGGAAAAAAATTTGGAACTAGAGAAAGAGGAATCAATTAGCATGATTGAATTGTGTTGATGTGAATGATTTTGCTTGATTCTTGCTGGTGATCACTCCTTGGTAGGCATAAGCATCCATTGGTTGTGGTGTTTATTACTTTGGTAGTAAAGCTAAATACTATGCATGCACCCATCTCCTTGGACATGTTTACGTTGGACAGGTTTACCTCTCCTGGGAAATCCTGTGTTAGCAGCACAATAAAGTTCAAGAGTTGAAACAGTATGATTCTCAATGATCTCGTAGTTATAATCTTCTTTTTTATCAGTCAGAAAAATCTCTTAGTTATAATTTAGTGGCTGGTGGTGAGTTTCAACTTTTTCTAAGTACTCATGCAACGGTTTTTGGAGGATGAGCCATTTCAATGCCCAAGGATTCAGAATTACGTCAAGAATCGTTGTGTTATTTGCAACTTGCTCCGAGTTCTTCCAGCCATTGATGGTAACAAAAAATAAATTTTTAATATCTACAAATTTAGTAAATTCTAATTGGCCTATAAAAAAATTATTAAATTTTGTTGTCATAAATGTATTTATTTTTAGTCATATTTATCACTATTTAAGAATGACATAATATAGTTTAAATATATCAAATCAGTAAAAATCACATGTATTTTTAATTAGAGCTGTGTCACACTATAATAGATTACTTCTTCAATTATTTAACACAGTTATGTATCAAGATTCAAATTTAAGAATATGACATTATATATGTATGTAATCATATTAGGTTATCCTTAAATGATAATAGAGATTATTTTTAAAACTTTTGAAAAATAAAACCAACAAAATTTATTTAAATAAATAAAACTAAAAATGTGTCATATTTATACAAACAAGATAAACATTAACCACAATAAAGTTCTTGTACACATTGCAACCACGAGTGGGATGTTTATAATTATAATTAAACTTTGTTCCGATTGCTTTGTACAGATGATAGTACGAAATACAAGAAAATAATTAAGTTGGGCGAAGAACATGTAATTGATAGTGAAAGGTTGGCACAAATCATCAAGGAGTCCATGCAGGTGTTCTGGGAATTTGTCATAGCGGTTAAAGATTATGGGAATGTAATCAAAATTTCTCACCAAACTAGAACTGATGTCAAAGACCCAGCAATTTCATATCTTCTTGGGAATGTTCGAACCCAATTGCAAAAGGTTTATTTCTAGAAAGACTTGCAATTTTACTATGTTGACATTGTTAAATCCGTAAAATTTACAATCTTGGGTTAAATGTTACAAAAGGAGAGAAAGCTTGATCTAGCGGGAATTGCATAGTGAGGAAGTTCCAAAAGCACCACTCAACTTGATCAAGAACAGTTGCTAGCTCAAGTGGGATAGAGATTGGTGTCAAGGGTGGTACACTTTAAAAAAATTGAGAAAAGATCAACTAAAATGTGTGGTAATGAAAAGTTGTTGATTGATTTATCTGGCCAGATGGACCCTTCTTTTTTGTTTTCTCCTTGATGATTGATTTACCTGGCTCTGCCACCACATATATTATTGGATATAGAAATACTTGATATACACACCGTTATACATCAAAATTGCCAAACAGATGGACTATTAATTCAAATTTTGGGATCAAATTTGTTTCCATTGTAGTCTGTGTTTGAGGAGAGGGGGCAAGCATGAATTTACTATAGCATCTTTATATATTTTTTGCATTAAATTTTGTTAACTTGACCATTAGATTAAATTTTTTTTCTTAAATATGTTAACTTCACAAAATTTTATACAACTCAAAAAGTCAATAATACTTCATCCAATATTTATTTTAGTATATGATATATTTTTAAAATATAATTAAAGTAAATATTAATTATGAAATTACCTTTTCATTTCATAAATGATTAATTATTTATTTAAAATTTAATATATATGATAATTACTCTATTTATTCATCAACATAAACGGGGAATAAAGTACATGCGAACTTATTACAATACTACATTGCACACTTTCTATATCGATTAAATTATACCTTTTACATTGATTGTGGGTTTCATATAGATAGAGACTACATAAAATGTGTGTACTTTTTACACTTATTACTATAACAATTGAAGTGGAAATCTCATAATAAAAACTCTATTTTGTATTAATGTTACAAATAAACTTTTCTAACAATAAAAAAACAAATTATTATAATAAAAATAAGACTTAATATACTTTAAGTTAAAATATATTTTGTTTTTTTATCTTTTTGTTTAGATTCAATTTAGTCATTTATCTTTTAAAAACTCAATTTAGTCATTTATCTTTTCTAATTTGATTCAATTTGATTTGTTTAAAATAACAATAATTTTTTATTTTAGGATACAATTTTGAATCATTTTTTGACTAATTCAAGATGTGAAATTCGTTCTATTAGATTTACTTACATAAAAATTATAAAACTCAACTAATGTTTGAACTAAAAAGGACTACAAATATGATAAAAAAAAATACATGAAAATGAGTCTTATGAGAAATCAAAATAGAATTTAATATTAGATTTTTCAATTTTTTGGTTGCTCATTAGATTTATTTTTTACTTAATTTTTATCATGTTTATAACCCTATTAGATCTGAACACCAATTATATTTTTAAGTTTTTGTGTATGTGAATTTAATTAAAAAGTGATTTAAGATTGTGTCTCAAAATTGAAAATGATAATTATTTTAAAAGGATCAAATTAATCCAAATTTACAAGACAAAAAACTAAGTTGTTTTTTTTTAAGATAAATGTTCAAATTGAATCTAAACGGAAAGAAAACTAAAAGTATATATATTAACTAATACTTAAAAAGTGTTTCCCATCCATATCTATCTTAATATTTTGAAAATATGAGCACACATTAGGCCTTCATCCATTAAAACACGTTGAGTGTTTTACATTTGTTCTAGGTCAAATTTATTATTTAGCCATTGATTCAAATGAAAAATATAATCATTTATTATAATAAGTTCTATACTTGGTGAAAAAACTTTCATCTTAAATCTCTCGAACATGTTGATATAGACTTCTTGTGACAAGTTCAAAATTCTACAAATTGTATTTCTTTGTATTTTAATGTCAATGACATAAGATGCATCATTTATATTTTTCAACTAAAAAAATTAGAAAGAATTTTTTTCATCTTATATAAATTATTCATAGTTAGTAAGACATCATCCACATATAAAATGAGGAAACAAATTTTCTTTCATTAATAATTTGGTATATATGCACATTTATCCACGATGTTCTTTAAAAATATAAATGAAGAGATAAAGTCATGAAATTTTAGGTACCATTGGTGGGAGATTTGTTTCAATTCATATAGAAATTTTTTAAGTTTGTAAACCAAGTGCTCAGCACATCTAAAAGATAAATGGTTTTGATTGTTTTAACGTGAACCTCTTCTTTGAATTCTGCTTTAAAAAATGTTGTTTTGACATTCACCTATTATAGCTTCTAATCAAAATAAGCAACTAATGCCAAAATGATACAAAAAGAATCTTCCTCAATTTTAGGAAAAAAATATTTTCTTGTAATTGTTTCCTTCATTGTAAAATTCTTTAACAAGTCTTATCGTATATCTCTAAATGTTATCTAATAAATCCTTCTTAATCTTATAGACTCATTTATGACAAATAACTTTTACACCATTAGACAAATAAACAATATCCTAAACTCTATTAGAGATCATATAATTCATATAATCTTTTGTTGTTTCGTATCATAATTTAAACTCTATAATTCATTGATAGTGAGATCATTTTAAGATCATTATTAATATTATAATTTGAGTCTTGCAAATAAAAATACAATCATCGAATATTATTGACTTTCTCATTCTAATAAATCTCATTAATGTTTATTCAATAATTTTTTGAAGATCATACTGTTCAATTAGTTGTTTAATAATTTCTTGTAATTCATTAATGTTCTAATTAGATATGGGTATACGGGTCAAAACCTCTGAGTTGACCAATATAGCCTGCGGTTTGTGCGGGTGCAGACTTTCTTTTTTTAAGTCCATTTAAGTTGCGGACTATTTTACCTGTCTTGTTTAGCCTTTACCTATCTTGTTTAGCCTGCAGGTTACACGAGCTTATCCGCAGAGCCCATCAGCTTTGATTTCTAGTTAAAAAAAGAAAGACAATTAATAATTTTTTTTATTAGACAATTAATAATATTTTATAGTAAAAATAATTAATAATTATTTTTATTAGACAAATATTTTATATTTTATTTAAAATTAAATATTAAATTTTTTTAATCATTTATAGACTATAGACTTATCCATTTACTTATAGGTTATATTACATATTGGATAGACAGACTTTGATAGATATAGACTTAAACTGACAGAGATTTAAATGAATAAACTACTTGTATATTCATCTTTAATTCTAATTCATTAATTTTTTTATCAATTTATTGTGGAACCTCTAAGCTTTATATATGGGACACTTATAAAATTTGTTTAATGAACAAGATATGATGAGACATGAGAGTAAGATTACGTCAAATAAAGTAAAAGTAAGATAAGTATTAAGAGAGATTCTAGCTAGGGTGAGGGATGTGAACAAATCCCCAAAGTTGAGAAACTAAGAGGATTAGTAGGATATGAATTTTTTTTTGAGATAAGTGCGGGACTACGATAGAAATGTTTACATTGGATTATTATTATTATTTAAAAAAAAAATTCCTTCTACTGGTCTCCGTTCATTTTCTTTGCTGCTTCTGTTTCTGTCTGATGTTGATGAATACAATACGAACCTGTGAGCTCCCAGAAGCAAATGTTTCAACGACGCTAAGCCTCGTTATGGGGTGTGGCTTTCTCCACCTCCGCTTCCTACTCCCTTAGCCTCCTCAACAATAATTCCTCCGTCGCCCTTAGCAGCGTTCAATAATGTCTTTGCCTCTTTTCCGTCAATGCCCACTGCAATTGTTCCTCCTGATAAATTCATTTCCACCCACAATTCATCATCATTATTTAACTTACCTATAACAATAATGATAAATGTCCTAATCTTACATGCACACAGTAAATGAAAAAAGAAAACAAAGCAACAACAAGAAAGAAAGAACATAGCAAGAGGGGACAACTTTTTTCCTAAAAACAAAAAAAATCAAATGTAAACATTTCTACGAACTCTCTTTGTTTTATATGGTGGAGGATTTGTTCACACCCGCCGTTCTAGAATCAGTGGAGCTTTAATTTATTGCATGTTTTGTTTGATGTATACTAAACAATAAATTTGATTATGATAGAATATATTATAAATTATGTTTAAATAAAAAAGTATTATTTTGTTAAAATTATAAATATTTTTCTGAAAATTAAATTTTAATTTTTATAAATCATCAAAATTACAAAAAATTATAATTTTAACTAAATTATAAAAATATTTTTTTTATGTAATTAATTTTTTTTAAATTATATAAAATTATATAATGTTTTTAAAACTATAATTATTATTCAAATATTTTTCTAT
>JAMLFT010009312.1:0-12835 GCA_026544285.1 Pachyrhizus erosus | reverse complement strand
AACTAAATAATCAATGAAAGCATAATTCAACTTGAATTATAAATAAAATATTTATTGATCATTCAAAAGAAAATTATGTATTTATTATTAAATACTTCATTTTTTATTTAAACTATAAAATATAATAATTATAATAAATACATAATTCACTTTTCAATTATGAATAAAATATTAAAAATGAGTATATAGTTTGAGTTATTGAAATTTTAAATATTTTGAAGAATTAAGGTAATATAAAATAGAAAATAAAAGGATAAAATATTAAGAGAATGGTTGATAAATAGAAAAATCATCTAATAGATAGGACATATATAAATTACAAATACGTATAATAGAAAAGATATAAACCGGGGAAATAAAATAATTAAAAATATATTAATATGTAAAAAATAATAAATTCATAAAGGAAAGAAAAATAGGAAATATGAAATCCAATTATAAAAATAGATTTTTCGTTAAAATAAGAAGTTCCGCACGTGCAAAGCCTGAAAAATTTCATAACTATAATATTAATAGAAAAGCACCACAATTATCAACCAAACTTTCAAAATGGAACAATTATCATTTATATTAATGGAAAAGCACTTTAACAACTCAACTTTCGGAACAGTAGAATTATATTAACTTTATCATGCAATTATATTAATGCAAAAGCTGTTTAACAATCCAACTTTTTGGTTGTCCCCGGCACTTCTTTCTTTGAGTAAATACCAACCTTTTTGCCTTATAAGACACGTACATACCAACCTTTTCCTTTTGAAAGGAGGTTTCAGGCCCTGTCCCTTGGCTTCACAGATACTGACACTCGTATCATTCTCGTCACAACCAACATCATTGGCATTGAGTACCTAATGCAAGTTGCAAAACAAGAGCTCTATAAAATATCATCTCATTTGGTTTAGCCTTTGAAAGGATTAAGCAGTTGTGTGTTAGTATTTCTTTAACTACTTGGTTCTGAGTTCTAAAAACAGTAAACTCTCTTCTACAGCTTTTCTTTTTTTCTTTAGTTTCTGTTTTGGCATTTGCTAATTGGCTTTGGTGGACAAGAACACCAGCTAATTAAAACTCCTACCAATTAGTACATATTTAGATTTCAGTTGGTAGAAAAGTACTTTTATTCTTAAAATAATAATTTTTTCTTCATTTTATATATTAAAATTTGAAAATATGTATCATGAAATTCTTAAAATTACTTTCCTAACTTTTATATAAATATATATAACCTTAAGTTTATTTCTTGTGTTGGCCTAAACAGTCACTATGTTGGAGGGACATCAAGTTTTGGGCTTTGGCTTCTTTATAGTTGGTTTATGGCACTTGTTCAACCACATCAAGCTCCATGCTCTTTGTTCCAAAGCCTACACATCAACCCTATGGTTTCCCACCACAAAATCACGATATCTGGAGCTCCACTTCATCATAACAAGCTGCACAATCTTCATTGCCTTGGAGCTCTTCATCTCTCCCGCTCGTCACCAACCATTTGACCATGATGGGTCCATTCCCTCCAACCATCTCCACAACTTTGAACACTCCTTCATGGCCATGGCCTTCTTGGTGTATGCCTCCTTTACCCTAGTTCTTGATAGAAAATGCTCCAAAGCTCAACATGAGTTGACTCATTTCTTAGGAGCCATAGCATTTGCACAAGAATTTCTTCTCATCCATGTTCACTCTAGAGATCACACGGGACTAGAAGGCCAATACCACTACATATTTCAACTTCTCATCCTTGTTTCTTTGTCCACAACCCTCATGGGAATTGGCTTCCCTAAGAGCTTCTTGGTCAGCTTTGTCCGCTCTTTCAGCATAATGCTACAAGGTGTGTGGCTTATGATCATGGGGTTTCTGCTTTGGACTCCAGGGTTTCAACCCAAAGGTTGCGTCACGCACCTTCGTGAATATATGGTCACATGCAGTGATGATCAGGCCCTTCATCGTGCAATCTCCTTGGTGAACATTCTATTCAGCTGGCTGTTGATTGGAGTCACCATTTTCGTAATGTCTTTCTACTTGGTTCTGGTCAGAATATATGGTGAAAAAGTGGAGTATGTTTCACTGATAATGGAGCAGCATTACCGTGAAGATGGCCCAAACATCGACGTTGAATCCCAAAAGAAACGCATGCAAGAGCAAATTTAAAGCACTTTGTGAAGCATATTCTCTAATAATGGCAAGCAAGACTAGCGAAACATGACAACCACAAGTACAGCACTACAGCATATTTGTCAACAAAAAGCTCAATAGCACATAGACAGAATAGTGTTTGCCCCCACGCTAAAAGATCTCCCTTAATTTAGTTTCTTCGATTTGTTCTTTTTTGTCATTTTTTTAAAATGCTTTGGGTTGTAGGTTTGTCTTTATTTGATTTAACGTTATTTAATGCACAAATGGTTGTCCTTGTGACCTTGTAATGTTTGGAGGAGCAATTTAGCTTTTACAAATGAATTCAGATGAAATCATTCGGAAAATTTTAATCAGTCATTTTTTATCTTGCATATAGTTAAGAAAATCTAAGTTATCTCCAATTATTCTTCTTTTTATATTAAAAAATATCTATTGTAACTTTTTTGTCATAGGAAAAAGAAATATATTATGTTATAATATGACAGCATAAGATATGGTAAGGATTACAAGAAAAGTTAGAAAACAAAATCACCAACTACCCCAGTTACAAGACCTATCTAAGATTATTATAGAATATATTGAAACGACCAAGTAAACTAAATTATACTTTCACTTTAGTTCCAATCATAATTAAGAAAATTTAACGTTCGAGTAATCCTTTTCTCTATATAAAACTTCATTTTAATTTATGTTATTTTGAAATGAGTCTTAAGTCATGAAGTTGTCACAGTGATTTTAAATATTAAAATTAAAAAGATATTACATCTAATTAAACATTTTTCTCTATTTAAGATTTTATTTAAATTTTGATATTATTGTAAAAACATGACTCATAATTATAAGATGCTTTTAGAGAAAGGATTGTTGTTATTAATCATTAACCTTAATTAGACATTTTGTTTCCAAGGTTTAGCTTTGTTGCAAATTTTGTTTTTAACTATTTTTGTTCATAAACTTTGTTCTCAAATTTTCAAAATGCTGTAAATCTTGTTATTCTATCAATTAATTATTAGTTTAAGTTTTCAATCGTTAATACAAAAATATTGACAAATGACATGACAATACACATGATACTTACATGGGTTGATGACATGACGATAATATATCATCAATGTAATGACACGTCATTAAAAGATAAAATATGCAATATTATAAAAATATGGAGACAAAAGTGCAATATTATAAAAGTATAAAAGTAAAATGTGTAATTTGTGAAAATATGAGACAAATTGTGCAGTATTGCAAGGATATGGGATACATTATTATTAAGTATTGATAATTTTTTAAAATAATATTAAAATTTAATTTAAAGATAAAGATAAAAGAGAGATAGATTGAAAAAGATGGATAATTAAAAACTATACTATATATGAAAATAAAATACAATTAAGTAAATAAAAAAATGAAGCTCATAATCTTTTAGTTATATATTATAATTTATAATATAAGAATGAATTCATATATCAATTTTAATAGAACTTTACAATTGATAATAAAAGTTCTTAATTATTCTACAAATATTTTATTACAAAGAAACTAAATGAATATTGGAAATCAAAGAACTTGTGTTATTTGTTGTGTAATAAGACTTGCAATTATGACTTTGGGTTATGAGAATTGACAATAACATTTTTTAGTTTATCAGAAGATAGTGTTTGTAGGTTATAAAAGTTCAAGAAAGTTCTAAAATAACAAATACTAACATTTTATCTTTTCTTATTTCTCTCACATTTTATCTCTATAATTTTATAATATTACATATTTTGCTATCATATTTTAAGGAGATTCCACATTCTCCCTCTCTAACATTTGCACAATATTGCATATTTTGCTCTCTAATCATATGTCATTGCATTAATGTCATATTATTAACCTATATAAACACTATACATATTATTACATTAATATTAAAGTGTCACATTAACAATTAACATTGTTACATCAATTATCAACATTGTCACATAAATAGTTGACTAATGTGATAGACGATCAATTAATGAAACAAAATTTTAAAACTTTAGAAGCAAAATTCATGAAAAAATTAATTAAAAATAAAATTCACAACAAAATCAAACTCTAAAAATAAAAAAGTAAAATATACTTATTATTAATAATAATAAAAGTCAATTAAGATAGGATTTTGAATACACCAAACTATCACATTTTGTGTCTTCTAAAAGTTTTAAAGATTGAGGAATGTCACATGTAATCAGTTCTTTCTATTAAAAATTAATGATTTTTTCATTGTAATTTTACTCCCATTTTATAGTTATTTGAATTTTTTTATTGAAAACGATTATTTTTAATTTTCTGTAATAATTTTTATTGAAACTACGTACATAAACTTCTTAAGTTCAAACCGTATGTGAATACAAAATCCAAATGCAAAAAAAAGAACAAATACGAAATAAGCGAACAAGCAAAAATAAACAAAAAGATGAAAAATGAATACATAAGTCATGCAACGATGATATGATAAGTAATATTTTAAAATTTGAACCAGTGGTTGACTTGATAAGAGTACAAGATTACTGGGTAATTTATCACTTGATAAGAGTACAAGATTACTGGGTAATTTATTGAACCAGTAAATTAAACATAAATTAATATATATATATATATATATTAAATTTTTTAATTATAATATTAAATTGTTATGTTGGTTTAGTGGCAAAGCTTGCTTGTGTTTTTCTTTGGAATGTTGGACTCAAATACCACGCAAGCTGCTCAGAGGAAATAACCCCAATTAAATACGGTTTTACACAGGTTCAATGATGTCATTATCGGTTATTATACATGTCCGATCCAATTAGTGAACCAAACACGTTACAAGACCCATTTTCTGATCTGCCGACAGATACAAGTCGATTTTTAAAACAACAATGTAAGAAGTCATAATTGTAGGCCTGAGCAAGAAACCGCTACCCATCTGATACTCACTACACTCAGTTGAAAAACATGATTCTGTGACGATTGGTTTTGGATAAAGAGAGGTGAGAGTTAGGATCAACAAATCCATCGGTACCAGTAGTTGACCGAATGTTTTTATTATATAAGTACAATTGTATTGTATTGTATTGTTACTTCGCTTCCTTCAAAAATCACCGTCTACAAAGCTTCAGAATTTAGACCTCACATCCTCAAAAGTCACACTCACACCAGCTGTTTCCCTCTCCCACGGTAATAACTATAGAGCACAATAGGTTAACAACTTTTTTCTAATCTTCTTTTTCTTGATTCTTTATGTTTTCCATCTTCACTCTCTGATCTCTTCCTTTTTACTTTGAAATTTCACTCTCTCATCTCTTCCTTTCTACTTTCAAATTTCATTGCGGGTAAGAGTGTTCTCCTTGCCCTCTTTATTCCTTCTTATTATTTGCCAAGTTTCCATCGTCAAGCATTGTCGTGCCACTAGCAACTACCACCACAAAGCCCCTCACTGACATACCTTCTCTACATCACCGCCAACCACCATAAAGCCTCCTTCCATCACTATGTTTTTCTGATAGGCACAAACCGATACTACCCACCCATATTAATCGCTAATTAGAAGGAAAAAGATCAACAACTTACACCTAAAAACACATGTGTAGTTAATAATATTATAAGATAATTGACGGTGATACATTATTAACTACATTTGTTAATATTGTTTATTGACTTTTGTCTTATAAATATTTAAAAGTAAATGAGCGTTATGTATCAATTATTTATATGGTTAACAGTGTTACAAAATTATTAAAATGTCTAATCATAATTAAAAATATATCATAAATTGTTAATAATATTAAATTAGAGAAAGATTAAGATATTATTACAATGTTTAACGGTGATTAAGAATATTTCACAAGTTGTTAACAATATTAAATTACAGGAAAATTGGAGTGGATGATTTTGATAAATAGTTCACGATCATAATTTTTAGTAATTGAACCAATTTCATATTCACATGCATACTCTCCCTTCATTACCCCAGATAATTTCTACCCTAACTCTCTCCCCAATAACCTCTTTCGTCGACCATCGTTGTTGCCACTAGAGAGGATTTCCAGCAGCGATGCACCCTCCACAAAAATGATTTTTGGAACGCCAATGTCGTCATCTCCTTTGTTTTATGAGCTTCTGCTTTCGCTTATACATTCACAAACACAATCACTCACTCATCATTGGTATTTAATAAAAAAAATAAAAATATAGTCCACAATTAGAGTACGATTGTTTGTAGGAGCAATCGGTGTTCTTCATGTTCTTCTAAGTTTGGGAAATCGACATAAGAAACCTACAAAGAACCTATCCATTGAGATTTCCGTAAGAGTGTCATAAATTCATAATCCTTGATGATGTGATCATTCTTGCGCGTGGCAAGGAAGAGATTCAAGGCATTGTGGGAGAATGATGATTATGGATACTAGATCTGGGCAACTTGGATTCGCAACGGAAACCCATCGTTTGCCTTGTGTTCCGCAACTAAACCCTTAACATAACAGTATGAGCAACGCCACAAGCATTGGTTTAAAACGAAACTCAAAAGGCTTGATTGACAACAATGAAAAGTGTAGCAAACCAATTGAGGGATTCAAGGGAGCATAAAGTGAGAAATATTAAACAAACCCTTGTTTGCCTTCAGAAATCATTGGAGTGGAGGATGCACTGCTGTCGAAAATCGATTATAGCGACTACAAGCGGCGGTCAACACAAAGGTTATTAGGGGAGAGAATTAAGGGGAAAATAATCTAGTGTGATGGAAGTAAATTATACTTGTGAATATAAGATTGATTCAATGATCAAAAAATATAATTCAGCATAGATCACCTATCAAGTTAGTTTACCTTAGTTTTTATCATGAAATTATTAACATATTTAATAATAATTATTTATTTATAAAATAAAATTAATTATATTTACACATATAATTAATCAAACGTGTTAGCTGGACATCGATTATACAATTTCTGGATATATGGTAACGAGTACTCTAATTAAATAAGAGAAATGAGTAACAACGAATTTTATCCACAGGAACCAAACAAAATAAAAATGAGAAGCTGCTCACATGAACACACATATATGTAAAGAAAAAGAGGAGAATGCAAATGTTCTGGTCCATTTATTCTTCCGAGTTCAAATGATTTTCACACCTTACACGGTGATTCTAATGACTTGCATGCACACACAGGGCATACTGAAGCACACGCTAATTATGTATTTGGTTTAACATAGAGGATCCACATCTATATGCATACTCACGTAAAAAAATTATGAAAAAATCGTTCTACATCAAATACAGTCGTGCTTAATGTTGGACGTGAATGAGGACTAAGATGTTGCATGAGCGACATTTAAATGTGGGAGATGAATGTTAAGGGATAGTGGTCACCAAGGCCAGCATAATTGCTTATTAGTTATTAAATTAAAGAGTAGCTAAATATTTTTCTCCAAAAGTAGACCCCATTTAGTTTAAATTATTTTTCTATAAACATTAATTAGTTTATAAGTATTTTATTAATTTTAAAAGGTTTCATCTTAGAATTGGCATTAAGCCAGTGTACACATTGGGCTGACCTTGGTAGTCATGTGATTTTGTAAAGGCCATGGTTCTAGCTTGTGGAAGAGGAACCATGGTTCAGGTGGCTTGAAGGTGATGGCTATATCAGTTGGGTTAGGTTAGTGTTCTTGTGGTGAGGTATGGGAAAATTTGGGGGTTGCGTATGAGTGATGGTGAGTGTTTACCGAAAAGGAGAGAAGTTTGAGTGAAAAATAGCTAGACTAATAGTAAAGAAGAAGAATAATAGTATGTGTGAGAGAGGTGAATCAATGAAGGTCAAAGGTAAGCCAAAAATGATGAATTTAGAATGTATAGGTTTGGGACAAAGTCAATTCCGCAAAACCAGTTGTTTATTTATGTATATTATTTTGATCATATTTTGCAAACAATAATACTATAGTAGAGTCAAAGTTTGAGTATAATTCAACATCATATAAAATTAAAAATAAATTATATTTTTAATTATATTTTTATTAATTTTAATTTTTAATTTTAAAAATTTTATATTAAATATTTTATCGTCTAAATTTTATAAAATATATATTTTTAATCTTTTTATATTATTTAATAAATTATTTAAAAATAAAAAATAATTAAAAACATGTATTTTATATAATTCAAAAACAAAAATATTTAATATAAAAATTTAAATACTAAAAATAAAAATATATTTTATTCTAAAATCAACTAACTTATAAGGTAATGATTAACCTAAAATATATTTCAAGGACTGTACACTATGTTAAAAAAATTGTAACGTGTTTCACATGATATCCCTTTTAAAGGGATAAAATTACACCTTCTTTTAAATTCATAAAGCAATCAATCCGATGCCTATCGTTTTCCAATTGTCTTCTAATAAAAACTACTCTTAATTATTGCAGACGTAACAGAATTATGCAACGCCTGACATCTTAAGCCATATCTTCGATCAGATCAATAGACACGTTATTGACTAAAGTATTTTTTTTTCTTTTAATAGTTTGCGGAGCATATATGCAACTTCAAGATGATTTTTATGACACCATAAATAGCCAAAACCTGTAAGGGTCGGACTTAAAGCTTATGAACATTTATTAATCATTCCTTTATATTTTTTAATTCTTTTGGTACTAAACTATCCATTACATATTTTCACCTCAGATCCTTGTTAAAGAGAAAAAGCTTTTGCTGAAAAACTAACAAACATTTTACACAAACTAAGACGAAGGAAATCCTTGTCAACTTTTTCTTTCTCTTTTTCTAAGTGGTTTTTTCCGTTAATTTCTCTATAGACTTCGCACTTCTAGGTTGGATCTCGTTCATACAACGAATCTGATGAGTTGCAAGGGAAATTATTTAAAACTATCTTTCTGCTAATTTGCAGGAAATTTAATATTTGATTACAGCTGCAGAGGTATTTTCATATCCGTAACGATATAGATCGATTACTGTATATATAGGACACACTCTTGTTAGCTCTTATTGTTCTGTCTTTTTTAAATCACATCATATGATGTATGAACTATTTTCTGCCGTAAACACTTCTTTAGTATTTATTATGACTTTTGAACTTTTTTCTTACCACAGCATATTACTTATTATACATCCATATCTATTTATCTTTTTTGTTCTCACTAGATAAGAAACAAAGAAAAAACGTCCATACATCATTTTCATATCATATTTACATATCTTTTTTTTCTCTCAAAGTTTAAATAAGCATGAATGTCCATCAATCTTTATTAAGTCTTATAATCTATATACACAAGAAAAGCAAACTCAACGGAAGCAAATTGACATGGACTACCTTGCACTTCTTCTACTAATCACCTTCGTGTGGGTAAGCATCCATGTTCTTATCTCCAGCTTCAAAACACTCAAATTCCCCAAATACCCTCCAGGGCCTCGCCCTTTTCCAATCATAGGAAACCTCTTAGAGCTTGGCAACCAGCCTCACCAAGCATTTGCCAAACTTTCTCAAATTTATGGACCTATAATGAGTCTTAAGCTTGGTAACATAACCACCATCGTTATTTCCTCTCCACAAGTTGCCAAAGAAATATTGCAAAAAAATGATCAAATCTTCGCTAACAGGGCAACCCCAGATACTATTCGAGCACTTGACCATCACATACTTTCGGTTGGATGGATGCAACCTTTAGCACAGTGGAGGATCCTTAGGAGAGTTTGTGCTACCAAAGTGTTCTCTTCTCAGCAGCTTGATTCTACACAAGTTCTTCGTCAAAGGAAGGTGCAAGAGTTGATGGGTTATGTCAAGGAAAGATGCCAGAACGGTGAAGCTTTGGATATTGGCGAGGCTTCCTTTACAACTGTACTTAATTCCATATCAAACACTTTCTTCTCAATAGATTTGGCTGATTATTCTACTGATAAGTCTCAAGAGTTCAAGGACGTCATTTGGGGTATCATGGAAGAGGCTGGAAGACCTAATATTGTGGACTTTTTCCCAATCTTTCGCCCACTTGATCCACAAGGTTTGCGTTCAAGAATGAAAGGTTATTTTGGAAACTTGATTGCGTTTTTTGATGGTCTCATAGAAGAAAGATTGCGTTTAAGGGCATTAGCAAATGAATCTAAGGTATGCAATGATGTGTTAGATTCTCTGGTGGAACTTTTGCTTGAAGACAATTCGCAAGTGACCCGCTCTCATGTTTTGCATTTGTTTCTAGTGAGTATATCTGTACACAAAAATTCAAGTTGATACTTTTATTAGAAAGATATTTAAATTTAAATGAAAGATAAGAAAATATCCACATAATTAAAATAACAGATCCCATTACATATAAAAAATAAAAAAAAAACAGATCCCATTCATTATGAAAGTTGTTGAGTCATTTTTTACCAGAACAAATGAAGGTAGTTTTGCAAATATGCCATTAGGTTCCTTTCACTCCTTATATTTTAAGAATACGATGCAAATTTATCGTCCCTTATGAAATTTTTGTTTTACATGTAATTTTAACTATTTGAATTTCTCAAGACTCGATTCCATTAATTATTTGCATAGGAAATAAAATTTTATTTATTTTGTTTTACGAGGTAGTATAATACTCTTATGTACTTTAAAATTATTGATTGCAGATATTAATTGTACCAATCAAGTGTGATGAAATTAAATAACTCATTTTTATTTAAGATAAATTAGATAACTCATTGTTTTATTTAAAGGAATATTTATCTCTTAGTTAATTTGTTATCAAATATAATATATATATATAAAGAAGAGATATCAAAATATTTTAAAAATAATTTTAATAAAATTATTTTTTATTTTTAATATTTACTTTTTTAGAATTTAATTATGAAAATTATTTATTTATTATAATCATTATATTTCAAATAAATATTATATATGTGTGTGTGTGTGTGTCATCTTATATTATTTTGCTTATTGATGTATCAGGATTTATTTGTGGCTGGAATAGACACAACATCAAGCACAATAGAATGGGCAATGACTGAGCTGCTACGCAACCCAAAAAAATTAGAAGAAGTCAGGAAAGAGCTTAAAAAGACCGTTGTCAAAGGTGAACAGCTAGAAGAATCACATATCTGGAAGCTTCCTTATCTACAAGCGGTGGTGAAGGAAACTTTCCGCTTGCACCCACCTGTTCCATTGTTAGTGCCTCGCAAGTCAGAAGTTGACGTTGAACTATGTGGCTTCATGGTGCCTAAAAGAGCCCAAATTTTGGTTAATGTATGGGTCATGGGAAGAGATTCAAACATTTGGACAAACCCAAATCAATTTACACCTGAAAGATTCTTGGAAAGTAACATTGATTTTAAAGGCCACGATTTCGAGCTAATACCATTTGGAGGTGGAAGAAGGATTTGTCCTGGGTTGTCATTGGCTTCTAGAACTGTACACATTTTGTTGGCGTCTCTTCTATACAACTATGATTGGAAGCTCCCCAATGAACAAAAGCCAAAAGACGTGGATATATCTGAGAAATATGGGATTACCTTGCACAAAGCCCAGCCTCTCCTAGTCATTCCAATCCAAGCATAATACCATGGAAGATTATATGCGCGTGATCAAATCTTTACAAAGCCTTGAATAATTTGCGTGCACGTGTAATTGTGTCTTGATTGCGAAATTTTAGTAATGCACTTTTTCTGCTTTCTATCAAATATATTCTTTACTATCTATGAATTTTATGCAAGTTTCCTTAGAACATCTTCACATTTTTCGGACAGAATGCATTCAGTGATAAAGTATGTATTATAAACAATGCTTATATTTTATTTCATGTCACTTTTTACTATGAATATGTTTCATTATTATTATTATTATTATTATTATTAATCTAATCATGGAAGGTACGTGGTATGATTTTCTGTTATTTGGGTTGTGGAATAATATGATTTTTATATCTAAGGATAGTGATAAATTAGATGGTGAAAACAATAAAAATTATGGTTTTGGATATTTACTGTGATTTCTCGTGACTTTTATCTTGCTAGTATTCTATTCCAAAGGAATGCCTAGTCGGGTTTAGTTGACAAAGCTGGATTCTGTAGGCAGTGTGTTGGCAATATATAAATGGCATTGGCCATTGAGCGAAGTCATGGACTTGAGAAGTTCTTTAACCGTTTCTACAGGGTGTGGGAACCCACTGGACATGAGGATTTTAAACACTGTTGTTCGGTGTTTACTCAAGTTTGGTTTTTGGAACCTTCCAGTACCACTACTGCCTAGTTTTTTCTTTTTTTTTCCTAAAGCTTTATCTTTCTTGAAGGGGGATTTTTGGGAAAGCATTGTATTGTTTTATGGGGGTTGTGCGTAGTTGATTGGCAAATTAGGAGTGTGGGTTGCGTGGAGGGGGAAGCTTTTTTCTTGGAGTATAAATTATACTCTAGGAATGGTTTTGTTTTGTTTAGATTGTACTTTATGTCTATGTCTGTATCGTATTTGTTTTATATCAATTGGGTTGGGTGAGTACTTGTGGTGAGGATATATATATATTTTAATTTCTACTTATACATAATAATATTAATTAGTGATATAATAAAAATATTAAAAATTTATTTATTTGTCATATTATAAAAAAATCTTATAAAACAGTTAGTATTATTTTTTTAATAAATTATATTTTTAAATATTTTAATTAATTTAACATAATAATTATTTTAAATATATAAGAGTTTAAAAATATAATT
>JAMLFT010009311.1:0-12836 GCA_026544285.1 Pachyrhizus erosus | reverse complement strand
TTGCCATTCCTGCATCTGCCGAAACCTTGATGTGTTCGCTGAAAGTTGGCAGCTTCTACAATTGAAGTCTCATCCCCCTTTATTTTAATGCCTATATATATATATATATATATATATATGTTTATTTAATTAATTTACTTATTTTATTTATTTGATTATACTTGTTATTATATTACTTTTTTTTTTCTCTTCTTTTTTTCTTTTTTCTTTTATTTATCCTTCTTCCTTGTCCCTTACTCTTCTTCTCTTTATCTCTCTTAGCCTCTCTCCCACTCTTGGTAGCCAAAGACCATGCGCCAAAGAAAAAAAAGAACCAACAAAACCAAAATGGAAAGGACAACAGAACACAACATCCACAAAAATAATGACACTAGAAAAAAAAAATGTAAGACCCCTCCTTATTGTTTTTTTTTTAAGTTGAAAATGGCTAAGGTGCAGGAATGCCTCTTGTCCTTGCCTCCAACTTTGTCCCATTAAACAACTGAGACAAAAAGAGAAGGATGCAACACGTCCTCATCTGGCTTTTGGGTGGCGCCTTTCCTATAGCACGTTGTATCTCGAGGTTTATATATATATATATATTACACAACAAATTTTAGCTTCCTCTCCTCTCGATTTTGCTTCGTACGTGGGTGTTTATGTTTGTAGGTTTATATTTGCGAAATAAAATCGCGACACCAAATTCCAGTTCTCTTTGGTTTACAAAAAAATTATCCGGGCACATGTGTGTGTATATATATACGTTTATATTGTTTGCGAATTCATTTGTGATGCACGAGGAAAAGAAAAGACAAACATATTCTTTTTCCTATAACAAAAGTTAAATATCTGTAGTTTGAAGATATAAAAAAAAGTTATACATTTAAAGTATATTAGAACAAAAAAAAAAGAATAACGTCAAGTCACAACTGATACTACTTCCTTCAAATTTATAAATATAAGAGTGCATGAAGATTGAGAAGGTTAGAGACCTTGAATCAATATTGTCTTAAGCTCTTATACACCTAAGCTATTATACATCTCTTCTTGAGATAATTCTCGAGTAATTTATTCATATCTTTAGCCCTCTTAAGTTGTTGTTACTTGTGTTAAAACTTTTACATCTTCATATTGTAAGTTGAGTTTTCTTTATAAAGATCTTGTGAAAGTTAAAAGTGATTTAGCAAAAAATAAAATATTTGGGATACTTAATTAGGTGATTAAGTGGTGTAGCCAAAAGTGACAACAAAAAAAATACTTGGGTTGGGAAGTTACAAAAGTGACTTAAAAAGAACAAGTGTAATTAACTAGGAGTGATAGATTCATTACTTGGTTGTAACCTTTATTAGTTAGTAAACCCTTTAAGGTTGAGGGAGAATTGGACATATCTTAAGAGTTGAAGCGAATTAGTATAAAAACATGTTTTATGTGTTGTTGCCTTCCCTTACATTTTATATGTCCAAGTATTTATAATTTGTTTTTCATCTTTTGAAACGTCTTTTAAAAAAATTGCATACATACACACTATTCAACCCCCTTCTAGTGTGTGTTCTGGTATCTTAAATATAAACTTCTTTTTACAATTTTTCCTTTTAAATAGTCTTATAGAAAAAATTGCCATAAATTATGCATTCATAGTTTCAAACTGCCAAAAATTATTTAAAAAGGCTAAAAAATGTTTCTTAAAATTAAAGAGTAAAAAAAAGTAAGTTTAAATTTAAGATAAAAAAAATTCAAGATAAAATAAAGGCTAAAATACTATTTTAGTCCATTATGTTTTCATGTTTTCCAATTTTGCTACTTTATGTTTTAAAATTCTCAATTTGGTGATTTTTCATCATTTTGTGTTAACAGATGTTAGTGGTGATGACATGTCTATTAAGTGGGTGAGATGACTAATTAGTGAGCTCCTCATTTTTTGTTGATGTGGAATCAAATTAATATATATTGGGCATAAAAATAATCATTTTGAAATATTTTTCTGTTTTTGGTTGACCATTGTTTGTACATGCGTATTTTATTGGAAGAAGAAGAAGCCTAATTTTGCTTACTCCAATGGTCCAAAATATAGTTTACCCATCACTAAGTAAACCTAGTCAAAGCAGTCAAAAGTAGAACTTATACACTATGTTGTACATTGACCCAAACCTAATATTTACTTCATCTCCTTAGAAGGATCCTCTTCCTCCTCGTCATTTTCCTAATGACACTAATTGTCTCAAAATTAGTAATAGGGATTTGCATAACACTCTAGTTTATAGGGAAATTCGACAAAAGAAAGCTACATATGGTCCATGGGTCAAATGGAGGAAACAATGAGTTTAGGATGACACTATCATGCAATGGAGAGTCATGTAGACGTACTATTGGCTCCAAGTAAGCATTAGGGAGAGTCGATCAAAATGAAGCAAATGATGAAGAGGCAAACTCACAAATATATCCTAGTGTAAGTGTTTGGGTCAATATAAGAAGTAGGTCTACATGCACAAGTCTTCCATGATGAGGGTCTTTAAGTGGTAAGAAAGTTAGTTAAATGGTTTTGTCAAATGTGTCCGCTTTTATTAAGGGAATCATGTGTCTGACAACCCTTAATGGGTTGCCTTATCAGCCAAAAGATTGACTAGTAAAATCAAGTCATCATCCTCTAAAAAAAATGTACACAGTGAGTCTTAGGCCTACTCTATAGCCATACAAACACAAACAAATATATGACCTCACTTGCACAATAAACACACTAATCACTATATTGTAATCCATGTATCTCACTCCTCACCGAAACGTCCTATTTTCTTCACTAACATCAATGATTTGAGCCTTTAATACCCCTTGACCTTTTAAGTCTCAAAGAACTTACATGACGTTCATTTTATCATTCTTATTTTTCAGGTGATGATTGGAAGGACATACCCAGTCTAGTACTTGGGTCAAGATACTATCGACCAACCATGATAATGCTTTGTACTCGTTAACGATGTCAAGCCAGTTGTGTGAGTCTCTCAACCCCCTAAGTTGTCACAACATGACACCTCATTCTTACCCTTGGGACTTCAAAGCTCATGGACATTTCTCAAGTACCATACTATGGTCAACCCATGTATTCTTCATTCTTTATTTGTCTCACACATCTTTTTATGTAGCAATTGATAACTACATCCATTACCTTTGTAATATCCTAAATTCTAGTCTATAAAACCTGTAAATTTGTAATACTTTCATATCACTTAATTTAGTTTATAAAATATGTATTGAAATTCTTTTGTCCTAACCTTAACACAATTCATTTAATTATTTATCTTTCAAAAATAATAGAGACTTAAGAAAATATGGGTGAAAACCTTCAAGAAAAGTTTGAAACCTTTTATGTGTTATCATAAAATAAGAAGAGGTCAGGTATTGGGAACTAATCTCATTAATAGAAATATAGATGGATAAAATGAATTCACTATTTAAAAACATTTATGTATAAAGAAATTGGAATTGTAAAAATTTACTAAATGTACATCCATATATAAATAAGTAATTTCTACATGTACGGATAATAAAATAACATAAAACGTCCATAGATGATACATATCCCACCTCAAGACAACAAAAAAATACAACTATAAAAAATGTTAGATGACACATGCAAAAATTTGAATCTTAGGTCTACTATTAAATATAATCAAAGACTTAGAGTAGTCATCTATTGTCTCCAATATTTTGTGCATATCCACCATGATGGTATGAGTTGATGGGTATGAAGAATCTAAAGGTCTCCTAAAGAAATCCTTAAGAAGAAGTCTTGTTGGGATATTACTTAAGGTCCTCCTCCTCATCTCTCTTTACCAACGATTCAGCTTTGCGTGCATTAGGTGTTGTCTTTGCCTCCTTTGGCTCTAGCTGCTCTGGCTCCTCCTTTGGTATTGAGTCTTCCTCACTAGTAGGGATCCAATCATCATCCCTCTTCTTTCCCAATTCCATGGGGTTGTGCACTACTTGGTAGCCTCTATACTCAAATAATAGATATGAGAGAAGTAGAAGTGTAAGAAATGTCCTCAAAATCATCAAATGAACCTCTAGGGTGATAAGAGGATAAAGATGATAATAATGATAAGGAAGAGATCTCAACTATCTTTACTAGCACTACATGTCAAAAATAAAGGGACATAGGTTGAGTCCACCAAATGAAGAAGTCAAATGTCTCAAATTGTGTGTTTGTATCGTCTATCGATGTTAGAGTAAAACAAAGATGACCAACACAATTATTTACACCCTTAATTGCATCTTGGGTCCATCATCGATCGTAACAATCAATGCGTTAGCAGTATTGAGACTCAATTTGCACCAATCCCTAAAAAGAAAAGAAAGGAATGAATCTTGCTGCTTCTTCAAGAAATGCACATACAAATTAAGAAAACATACAAAGATAATCAATCATAGTTGTACGATTGTCTAATGTTCTCACTTGTAGTACTAAAAATGTTAGTATCAAATTCTCAAAAGATTCATCATATTAGTCATTTGCTTCTTAGACTTCTAGAACTTAGTGGTCTCAAAAGTTTTGGAAATGTTGATGGATATGGGAAGTATACCTTTCACTAGAGTACAATAGTGGGTTCTCACCAATATGGATTGGACATCATAATCAACCAGGGTTACTAAGCTAGCTTGTGATCATGTCACCACTCAATACCATACCCTCAAGGACTTGCAACCCTTACAATTAACATCTCAGAGTACCACTACGTAGTTCATGCATTCTTAGAGGATTGACTCCTCAGCAACTCATTCTCATTTGGATTGTCCTTTTTCTAAAGTTTTGGGAGAGGTTCTACTAGCATAGGTATTGAGCATGAGGAACTAACACACGACCTTAGAGGTCTCTTGCCTCAAGTCTAAAATGTTTTATAAATCGAGGTTATTGCCTCCTTCACCCTTAACTAGTGAACGATGTCATTCAAACTACCAATTTTCTCTTTTGAGCTATGTATATAATTCATTAGTTAGAACATCCCACACAACTATCTTATTATTGTAGTTTCAAAATTTTGCCTCACTCATATTTATATGCTTATTCTCGCATTAGAGTCTTAGTCCACGTAATGTCACATTGTGACGAAATCCACCACACAAGTGAAAACAACATTTGTTATTATTCCTTAAATTTTATATATATCTCTCCGTTCAGTTTTACAATATCTTACTCTCTCAAGTTTTATGAATATTAGTTTGTTAGAATTATTATCTATCCCTAATTCATACTATTTTTTATTAGGGTTTTGTTACTTCCATTATCGTTTAAAAATAATCGACACTAGAACTAATTCTAATCATCACAATTTTCGTGTTATAGGTTTTTGTGACTACACACAAAGTACACACTATATTTATAGCGTTCCTCAAAACACACAATAAAATTCACATAAAATTTAATATGTCAAAATAAATTAAATACAAACAATTTCACACATATAACTTTTCATAGATAAAACATACATGTAGACAATTGCCTGAAATTCACACTTTTATGGTCTTAAAATCTAAGAGCATAATTAATATATTAATGCTTATGCTACGCATAGTGATGTTAAATTTAATTTTTAGAAAAAAACTAAGTTATAAAAATTTCTATAGATTTTCTTTATTTCTATTCAAGAAAAAGGGTTAAAATTTCCTTAAAATTTTAAATACTAAAAGATTTTTAAAGTTTAAATTTTTTACATAAACTAAAAACTTTTTAGTGTATTTTTTTGGAAAGATATAATTTGTTATAAGAAAAAAGCTACCAAAATTTGTAAAAATAAAATAAGGTAGTATAGTTAAATATTTTTCAAAACAATACTGATTAAAGATTGGTCCTTTTTTAGACCTTCTCGATATTATTTTGTAATTGCTTTCTTTTTTCCAATTGCCAACGCAATTATTTTTCTTGAGATGTATACTACACTTTCTAATTCAATATTTTTTATTTTTGGCAATTAGTTTACTAAGACACTTTTCTAACAAAAAATCACTCAAAATAGAAAAGAAATTTTGAAACCATCTTCCTTTGACCTAAACCTAGTCATTGTCCAACAACTAGGTCAAAAGTTTCATTAAAGTAAAATAGAAAAAAAAACTTCAAATGAAGATATTTTTATATGTTTTGAAAGGCTTAGAATGCTATTTTTAAGAACATCTTTCCAATAGTCAACCAAAAATTGACAAAAGTTTTAAAAATCATTAATGGTGATAGACTCTACTTTCACTCACATTGACCATAGTCCAATGTTTTCCACTTGTTGGGAGGCTTCCAAAAGGGATTGTAACATCCCAAATTTTTTAGATAATATATATATATTCCTAGAATTAATTCCATCTTCATTTTTAGTTTAGTTTACTTAAGGATTTAGGAATTTAATTCCTAGAAGAGAAAAACTAGCTAAGTACATATTGTCCAAGAAGAGAAAGAAAGAAAGAAAAAATTATGATTTGTAAGAAATTAACATTTAAAATAAAATAAAAATGGAAAGTATAAATTTATTCCTAAATAGAAATTAATTCATAAATTTTTAATAATAAAAAAATTTAGAAAAGAGAATAATTAAATAGAATAAAATCAGAATATAATTTTTAAGAATTAAAAATGAAATTTTAGAATTTAAATAAATTAAATAAACATTATTGATGGAATAAAAAAAATTTATTAAATAAAAATAAATAATTAAGAAAAGAAAATTTAAATCAATAAGAAAAAAATATAATTAAGTTTTTAGGATTTTTGAAAGAATTTAAAAATATAAAACATAATTATTAAAATTCAAAACAAAAAAATTGAAGAAAATAGAAAATAAAGAAAAGAAAATAAAATAAAAGGAAAAAGGGAAGAAAGCTTGGAAAAGGCGGATCTATGAGTTAAACCTTGATCCTAAGGGAGTGAGAAAGAATGAAGAGCACTTTGCCAATTAAGCTACCTACGTGAGGTGTTATTAAAATGAAATAACACATATAAGTAGTAAAAACATTAGATAAATGAAAGAAATAAAAACGGAATGCAAAAACGAGGTGGGGCATAGTCGAAGGAAGGGACATGAGGGTCGAAGTGAGTATCGGTATGCATGGATTGTCATTTAACTGCTAGGTCCATCGCTATTATTTTCAGAAATTAAAATCTATTTGACCTATTCTAGAAAAACGTTTGCCGCCATTGAAGTAGCTTTGTCATCTTCAACATCGAGTCAATTTTCTTTAAACCTACAAACTCTGCACCCTAGTCTTCCCATGCCCTGCTAGCTACCCAACTACCACCGCCCAAGCCTAGGAATGCTTCAACACGAAGTAACAACGACCATGGACCTCTATAAAAGGCAAATCAAATTTGAGTTTGTGGAAGAAGAATACGAGTTCTGTTACTCAAATTCTCCTTAATCTCTCACACCCATTGCTTGATTCCAATTCCATTAGCTTCAGAATCACTCTACAAATAGTTATGTTGAAGAAATTCAAAGAAAAGCGCAAAGGAACAAGTGGATAAAAATCAAGAATTGAAAATTTAAAAATCACTAGGTTTGAACTAGTGTTCAGAGGAAGAAGATGAAGTGGCAAATTACCATTTTTCCTTTTATAGAAAATTTACCTCAATACCCCTACCCTGTTTTTATTTATTTTATTTGCCAATTTTATCCTTTAAAAACTAGAAGCAAGCTTAGGAGATAGCTCTCTTCTGTGTGTAAGTATAAAAGCAAAATTTTCTCAAAAGTCTATTATATAATTGAATTATTTCCCAAAAATTTCAAAAATACCCCTAGGTAAGAAAAATGAGAATGTTAATTATGCTTGACCAATAAATTGGGAAGGAAACTATGAGAACCTGTTTAGGAATCAGTCTAGGATATTTTCATCAATTTAGAAACTTAAAAATCCTTAAAAATAAATTATTATTTTCAAAATAACTAAAATACCTATAGGATGTGAAAGTAAAGATTTTAATCATTTCTAAGTCATTCTAACTTCAGAAAAAATAGTCTAAATTCTCTATAGCACTATTAGAATCTTCTTTAAGAGTTGTGGGTTGAAAATATGAGGAAAATCTTTAAAAGGAAATTTTCATAAAATGACCAAAATACCCCTACATTAGAAAAATAATTTTTACCATTGTTCAGACTTCTTGAACTCTAAAGAAATAGTTTATAATACTAGGAAAACTATATAATGTATTTTGAGTTGAAATGAGAATAGGAACCTCTAAAAAGTTATGTTTTGTAAAATGACCAATATGCGCTTCTTAAGAAAAATTTTGAAAAATACTTTTTTTAAAAATAAAATTTCCCAACTAAGATTAATTGAGAATATAGAACCCCTTTTATACTTATTCCTTACATATACATGTAAAAATCAAAGAAATAATGAAAGAAAGGTAAAAAGACCATTTTTCCCCTGCCCTATTATCTAAATATAATATCTATAATTCATTATTGTGATTATTATTTATGCATTTAGGTATGTTGAATTAATGATATACATGTAATTTCATACCTCCACCATTAGTGGAAGGCAAACATACTTAATGACTGTCCAACAGTGATAGCAAAACCCTAAATAACCCTAGGATAAATGATGAACTATGATATGCTCAGACAATGATAATACAATTTAGAGTAATTGTGATATAGAAATGGATGTTGTCCAGGGATACCTGAATTTGACATTAGTACCAATATAACATGAAATAGTAGAAATGATATATGAGATAAGGAAGGTAGATTGAAATGAAAAACCCTAACAAGTGAGAATTAAGAATGGAGAATGCAAAGGTTGACCACAGAATGTACTTGAGGAATGCACGCAGGCTCTAGTGAGACCTTGGGGGTAGATAAGGTGTCAAGTTGTGAACTACTCAAAGCAAAGAGGGTGGTGTCACTAAATCGGCTTGGCGTCCTAGACAAAGCGGAGTATTACCAATATTCGGTTGAGAGTATCCTAAATCAAGTACTAGATAGGACATGTACTCTCGATAGTCAACCAAAGATTGGAAATTAGATTATTTATAATACGCTCGTGTAAGCCCTCCCGGATTTAGTAGTTTGGAGGCTATGAAGGGCCCTAAAGTGAATAGAAATCCTAGTAGGGCACAAATAGTGAGATGAGAGACTACGTTAGGTAGACTACCCTCTATTGTATTTGTGTGTAAAGGATTGATGACTCACTCCTACACCCCCTACCTTTTCAAACGAAAAATGGCAAATGAATTCGAGCCTTTATTTCATTTGACAATTCTGCCTTTAGAAGGAAGATGGACCTATAATCGAGTTCAGGATGATGACACTTTCATGGGATATGTTCGTTTTGCTTTTAGACCTGCCAATGTTGTAGTCCCCTAGCAATTCCATCATATAGATCTACCAATAGTTTTATCCCAGACACCGCCACCCATATTCCCTAATGTACCAACAACACATAGACGACCACAAACCCCTCAGCCATCACATTCCTCTATGGGATCAGTACAGGTTGGTGATCTAAACCAAAGAGAGGATTCATCAGAAGAGGAAGATCCCTTAGAAGCATCCGATTAGACTAAAATAAACCTTGGATAAATAGTTAATATAATGTTTTGTTCAAATATCAAGGATATTGTACTAATATGACAATAAGTTGTATGACTCCTTTGTATATTGTATATGTACAATAGTAAAAACTTTGAATAAAAGAAATGTGATAAGTTAGGTTATTATCAAATTGTAACTTCCCAAACGAATTAAGTTTTAAATTTTATCTACGCTAAAACTCTTTAAAAACATGTTCTTATTTATTAGAAGTAAATAGAAAGGGGCGTTACAAGGATTGATGTTATACTTTTTGAAGCTTGAAGCTAACACATAAACCTTTCTAGCAAGGTAAAAACTAAATCCTAACTTGTTTTTCACTATTCCCAGTAAATCAATCTCTAAGGATAATTTTCTAATGACACGAGTTAGCATTGCATGTATTACCTCGATATTGTAAAAATTATTTAAAAATGTTTCTAACCTTGAAAAGTTTATTAAAATACATGTTTGGAAATATAATTGTTTCTAATTTTTAGACATGTAAAGAAGTTCTAGTGAAACTAAGTCCATAAGTACAAGTTCCAAAAACATCAAGTACTGCTAGATTAAAAAATGAAGTTGAAAATGACATATTGCATGCTTGATTAGTCCTACCTATTGAGTTTGTCTTTTGGAAGCTCCAAAAGATTAAATGTGTGTTTTTGTATATATTTTCATCTAAAACAAGTTTGAAAGCAATCCATTGGTTGGATCAAGATATATGCCCATAATGGTGACACATGCACATGTAGAAAGCCAAGTTCTAACCACGGTCTCCCATTCTTTGGCTATAAATAAAATAGTAAATAAATTTAAAAAAATCTAGAAAATTATACTATGTCTCCTTTGTTTAAGGATCATCATCATGGATTGAAAAATAAAAAAGAAACAAGAAGAAGAACAAATAAAATCCAAAAAAAACAAACTACCTAATAAATGCAATAGTGAAAAATGGATGAAGAATAACCATTTTTCCAAGATATGCAAAGAATTTTTCATGGAGAAAATAGAGAAAATGAATTCAAGTCATCATCATGTCTTGAAAAATAAAAAATAAACAAGAAGAAGAACAGATACAGTCCAAAAAAACTACCCAATAAATGCAATAGTGAAAAATGGATGAAGAATAACCATTTTTCCAACATATGCAAAGAAGTTTTCATGGAGAAAATGGACATGCAAGTCATGAAAATAAATCTCCACCTCCAACCAAGATTGAATTCACAACAAGAACATCATCCTTAACAAATGAAATGGAAGAAAAATGTTAGATGTGTGGTAGTTTTGGGCAAGAAGGCTTGGTGCCTTGGAGACTTGGGAGTTAGCTTCTCGGCTCAAGCTTTGGTGTTTTGGAGAAGAAAAGAAATGGAGTGAAAGAGTTCAAGTGAATTGTCAGTGTGTGAATTTTTAGAAAGAGAGAGTTAGTGCTAGTTTAGGATTTTTCAGGGAAAAAACTGTGAAGTGATGTTATGTTGGGTGATGAGATGTTTTAAGTTAATGTGTTGAGATGTTTTCGTGTGTGTGTATGGATGTCTATGTGGTTTAGTGGTCAATAGGTTGCTGCCACATGATTCGCCCTTGTGAGGCTCACTCAATCTAACAAGATTTATAAAAAAAACATGAAATAAACCATTTTTAGTCAAATTTTTTATGAATTTTCGTCTGATATCACTACTTAGCTTTCTCTCATACTTTATTTTTCTTAACACATGATTTTTTCTTTCTAATAGATATATTGACACAATTTAGGTTTTAACTAAACGAAATTTAAATTTTATCATATGGATTTTTACAAATGAAAGTGGATTTGTAAAATTTCATCAAGAAAGACAAAATTGTCCAATTAAAATTTTGTCTTCCTCTTATTACTGAAACATCACATATTTTATTTTGTTTTTATTTTCTTAAGGTCAATTAAAATATTCATTTGTAGAACTTTATTTGATAGATAAAATTTATCAAACAAATATACGAAAGACAGAAAAGAAAGAAAGACACGTTAGGAATTTAATTTCCTGATCACATTTGTACAACCAATTTTTTATCAATTAAATAAATTATATGCTATTATATTTATTCTATAAAATCCTCATACTGAATGTTACCTACTCAAAATTAGTTTTCAATAACTAATATAAAATAATTATTTTCAAATGAATAAAAATGAATCAACTCAATAAATTCAATAATTAAATAAAATAAATAAACAAAAAAATATGACACACATAATTAGATTGAAATTTCAAGGTGTTATAAATTCTCGATGACTGAGCCTCAATAATTGGTACTAGCATGGTGACTTTCATAAGGCATATAATATATCTCCGTAGACAATCTAATCAACAATTGGTCATCGCGTCAAACACAAACTCTACGACATCAAGCTCTCAAGCCTTCACATCACGATTTGGGCTCAAGGCCTTAGGCTCTATGATCACAGGCTCTACGACTTTACACTACTCAATAGCACAAGTGAGGCTAGTCACACACAAAGTCTTTTATCTCGTAGGTAATGCTCGTCCATCGTTAACGTCTTATTTGTCCAAAATATGACATATATCTCGTCTTATTTTTTTAGATAACAAAACAATATTTTGTCTAGAAAGATTCACATATATCAATCAATTATTAATTCAACACATCATGAGAGTTGTCACACACAATGACACTCTGCTCATATAAAAAAAATAATACAAAAACACAATATAATTGCATCTCACTTCTCATGTGATTTATGTCTTAGTTAAATCTTATGTCTCTTAATAATTTAACTAATTCAAGTTATCACTGAGTTCTCTACAAGTATATTTGTATTTATTAATTAATTTTTCACTCTACACAACTTCTCAAATTTTTTGAAGTAATCTTCATCGTTGATGTCATTTTTAATTAAATAGCTTTCAATAGTTTTTTTTTATAATTTCAATATAGTAATTAATCTTACATAATTAGGTCTTTCATTCTCTTATAATCACCCGATTTATGATTAATTATGCTTGATTTATCCTTTTATTTTTAATTTATCAATTTTAAAACTCAACATTGTGATTTTAATTTAATTTTTGCGTAGAGTTGTATACGCCTCAGGAAAACACTTATAACTATTTTGTTTGGTATAGGAAAGCGATAAAAATTTATGGGAAGGACCCCAATACATCTTGGAGTTAAAATCATTTAGTATATTAATTTTATGACATTGTTTATTCACATTTTTAAGCACTTTTAGCCATTGCTGTAACATCCCATTTTTTTTAAATTCATAAAAATATTATTATTTCAATGTAAATAAAGTAATTAGTTAGATAATAG
>JAMLFT010009310.1:0-12838 GCA_026544285.1 Pachyrhizus erosus | reverse complement strand
AAAATAATCTATTTTGATTTTATTATCTAAATTATTAATTTTTTATTTTTAGTATTTCATAGTTTTTTTTATGTTTGATTTTACTATCTATCATTAGTATGATTTTGTTAAATAATGACATGACAAACAATTTGTAGGAAAATCTATCTAAAAAATTGTTTAGAATAATAGAAAAATTCAACAAAAATAATAAGGTTAATTTTTAATACATGATACATGATAAACAATCAATACAATTGTTTAATACCAACAGAAAAATCTACCCAAAAATAATAAGATCAATTTTTAATACCCGATGCACTTTTTTTTGTTGTTACTAGATAATTTTTTTAGTTAGATTTTTTTATAAATTGTTTGTCATGTTATCACTTAATAAAACCAAACTAACGATAGGTAATAAAATTAAACATAAAAAAATATAAGATACTAAAATTTAAAAAAAGATAATAAGTTAGATAGTAAAATCAAAATAGACTATCTTACATAAATAAAAACATAATCAAGCCAAAAAAAATTGTTTGACTTTTGATTCTTGAAATTTTTATTTTTTGTTCTTATTGTCTACAATAAACTATTAGCAATCCATTTGGCATGCTACATCAACACTTATGCGACATCAATACCTCATTTGGCATGTTACAGCAACACACATGTCATATTAGCACATAATATATTAAAGTGGCTAAAATAAAAATTGGAAAACTAGATAATTAAGAAGGATCAAAACAAGAATTAGGTTTATTTATTGCACTTTCATTGACACTTTCATTGCACTTAAAGATTTATTGTAATAACAAAGTCTAAAAACAACAAAAAAAAAATCAAAGATAAAACAAATGACTATGTATTAGAAAATTAAAATATTACACCTAAAAACGTTTTATATTAACAATATATATAAATTGAATTTTATATAAAAAATTATTTAATCTTTATAAGAAAACTAAGCAATTCGTTTTTCCCTCCTCCCCCCACACATTTCATGTCATGTGATAGTGAAAATTTTTAGTTTTGTAAATCTCACGCACACATGAAAATTTTTCATCTCCATATCTATCTTCTCAAAAAAATAATAATAATTTAATATTATCATTTTATTTTTCTTTTTTATGTTCCACGTCCCATTAATTATACCAACTCACAAAATTCTCTTGAGAACTGTCAATTGTTTATACGCAGGTTATTGAGTTTAATATCATAATTTACAAAAAAATATTGAAAACAATTAGCAATTAAAATATTATATATTAACTTAGCAATTAGGCTTAAAATTACTTTTTATCTCTATAATTTTATGATTATGTAATTTTTATTTCTAACTTTTTTGGACTTAAATATAAAATTATTTTTTGAAAAATAACATTTTTTGTTTTTGTTTTGATCCTTAAGAAAAAAAATTAATTTTGATATTTTGAAGATTATTTTTTTGTTGTAGTCTTTAATATCAAATCATATTTTAATTTTAATTTATATTATCTTTTAAATGATAACATAATAGTAAATTTGACAATTCAGTGACATGTTATGTTATTAAGGAGTTTAACATGATAATCATTTATAAATTTTTTGTTTTTATATTTTTAAATTTTTTTGTTAACTACTTTAACATTATTAACTATTGTGAATAGATAAAAAAAATTAAAAATATAATTCATTAGAGAAAAAAAATTATGTGATTATTCTATTAGACTTTTTGATAATATAATAAGTCATTGAACTGTTAAAGTCTTTATTACAATATCATTTAATGTTATTATTTGACAGTAAAAATTAAAATAAAAAAAAATTCAAAGAATCAAAATATAAATTTTTTTATTAAGAACCAAAAGCAAAAAATACACTATTTTTCAGGAACCAAATTGATAATTAAGACTTTTTTTTATTATGCATTTGATTTCCATGTTTTAAAGCTTAACAATTTTAATTAACTGTTAGTCTGTTATCAATTTTTTAATAATTTTTTTTTTGGAATGACATCTAAGTAAAGATATGACAATGACATGATATATATGTTGATGTGACTTTGATACTATAATAACATAATAATAAGAACCAACATTTGAGCATGAAATGTCATGTTAGCATACATGTTATACTATAACATTATCTATCATGTTAGTTTGTAAATGTCATATCATGACTTATATGTTATGTTAGTAATTTTTATAAAAAAATTATGATAAACCAATAATGAATCATCATTGTTAATTTCTAATTTTTAAATATATAAATGTACAATAAATTTTTTAAAAGATCAAAGTTATATAATTATAAAATTATAAGGATCAAAAATAAATTTAGATTTAATTATTATATAATCGTCATGCTAGCTATTGGTTCATTATCTATAAGACTAGAACCTTAAACACTAATTATCCTAAATAAATAGTTTTTTTTGCTAGATTCCATATTCATTCTTAATTATTATTATTTTAAAAGAGAAAATACTTAATATGTATCGTTAGTCATCAAATTAATTTTTTTATTCATAAGAATAAAAAATATGTATTATAAATTTACAAGAACTTACACACTTTACTTAATCATATGAGTTAAGACCTCATAGTATATTATATTGATTTTTTTAATAATTCAAATGTTAAATTAGTCTCTTTTATTATTATACAATTGTAATAATCGATGGACTAAAATCACATAATTATGATATTTGAAAATCTAATTAGCACAATTAAATTTTAAAAAAATTAAAATCACATAATTATAATAATAAAAGAACCAAAAATGTAATTTTTTAATCATTTAGTACTTTGAAAGATTTTGTTATTAAATTATTTTTTTATAAATTTAATTTGTTATCAAATTAGTTTTACAAGGTTAATTATCGATAAAGTCATTAGACGAAAAAAAATGTTATTGACATAAGAGATTCAACTAAAGGTGATAATAAGTCAAATTTCTCAACAAAAATTAATTATCAACAAAATTAACGAGTACTTTACATTAATAATATATATGATTAAAAAAATGGCTTAATTATGTTTTTAGTTCCTTAAATTAGGAGTATTTTTTTTAATCTTTTAAATAAAATTTTATATTTTTAATCTCTCAAATTTAGAAAATGCTCTTTTTAATATCTTCCATAAAATAAAAATGTGTATCTTCTAGTCTCTCAAATTTTGATGAAGGTACTGAAAAATATTTTTTGAATTTAAAAAATTAAAAAATATAAATTTTTATTTAAAAATTAAAATCAAATCTTTTAATTTAATGAAATAAAACATAATTAAGCTTAAAAAACAATTCCCAAGAGATTTTTTTTTTTACACCAAGTTACTCTTTCATAAGGATCAATTTTTTTTTACAAAAGAATGAATATGATAAAAGTTTAGATCTTTTCTTTTAAAGATTTAAACAGTCACTAAATTAAATCCTCAAGTTTCCATTTTCACCGTTTTAATCCTTCATAAAACTTAATAGGATGGCATTTTAAAATTTTGAGAGACCAATTTAGTAATAAATTGAATCTTTTAGTGACTAATTTGGTGATATAATTTTTAAATGATTAATAGGATAGCACACGATTAAAATTTTAAGGTATTACTTTGATGATCAAAAGCTTTGAAAAAAAAATACATATAATTTTAAAAGACTGGACTAAAGTTTTATCAATTTTGAAAAGGTAAGACAGAATTAAAAAGCAGTTCTTTAGAGTGTCCCTTTCTACTAATAATTATTAATTAATGTTATCGTCCTAATTGGAGATCGAGGCATATATATATATATTGCTAAGAAAGTATTTTGGTGATTATTTCTCTAGTAAAATCACCATTGCATGAAGCTATGACTCAAAAGTTAACTTAGATTAATTAATCATTTGCCTAAATGAAAGCTTGTAACCGAGAGGTTTAAAATAATACTCATATCATAGCATTTGATGTTTTGGTTACAAAGTTTTCAACAGTTTATATAAATCTTGATCAATCCCGAATCAATTGATAAAGAGGAAAAAATTAAGGCAAGTTTATTTAATTAGGTATTTATTGGAGTGTATATCACTTCCAGATCATAGAGGGAGGCAACCAATTTATTTATTTATTTTTGTCAAGTATCACTGATATAAAAAAAACTTTTAATATCAATTATTTTTAACATTTTAGATTAATTTCGTGTGTGAAAGTAAAATCAATATTTTTTAAATCAACTCTGCATCTGACATAAAAACTAACTTTTTAGATTAATCATAATTACAGCTAATATAAAAAAATCAACTTTTTATATCAATTTTTATTCCAGTCAATGTAGAATTAACGATGCAAACTCAAATACAAAACATCACATAACTACATTTCATCTTGTATACCAATATACAAACGAAGGAATTGATTTTTATTATATGAATCAAACAAAAATAAAAAGGTTGAGAGTACACATAAATAATTTAGAAATAGTGCATCTAAAAATTCTGGTGATGACAAATGTCCATGACGAAATTTATGAATAAGTGTAAACTCTACATATGCCTATTAAAAAAACAAAATATAAAATAAATAAAAGTAATTAAAATATAAAATATAAATATGTAAGAAAATTATTTATTTTTATTAAAATTTTATACAGTTAAAGATATTTTCTTACATCTCCTCATAATTATCATCTCTTGTTGCATATACATTATCTTTTTTATCTCTCTTTCACAAAATTTAAGTAACATTAATGTGAAAGAAAGAATATCATAATATTAAAACTTGATTTCTCAACTCAATAATTGATTTAATAGATAGATATAATGTCTCATGTAAGATAAATTGCAAAATTGAGTACTCAATTGTCTCTTTTAAATAATGTGAATATATATATCTATAAGTATTTTTGAAATCCAAAATTTCTCTTAAATTAAATGTTATCCCTTCTCTCTAAATTTTATCAAATGTTAAAAAAAAAAACACTCAATTCATCAATCTTGTAGTTAGATTTCATTAAATTTTCTTGAAATAACATAAAACACCTTTAATTAGACATATTAGAGATATAAAACACTTGTTTTACTTAGAAGTTGGACTGTCATGACGAAGTCTTCATCAATGTAACTTACTCTATTAATTAAGATCCATAATTTTCAACTCAAGTTTATATACCATTGTCACTATCAACTCAATTAAATTAAAAAAAAACACTCTAAATTTTGTTCATAACTCATAAGTGAAGGATTATGTCAAAGCCCATGACACATTTTCCTATTTTGTCATTTTAATTTGAAGAATCTTGTAACCAAAAAAAAAAATTGAATATAAAATTTTTAATCCAATTATATTCTAAAAAAAATATCGGCTCAACTTAATTAACTTATTATGGTAAAATCAACGGTCCTATAAAAAGTAGGATCACATTACTATTTTTTTATTTTGGGGCAGAAACATCACATTGAGTTTAAATCAAGCCAACTCTGCCTCAATTCATCTTTTCTTTTGTACATTCTAACAGCACAGTCAAAAGTATTGCGCTCTACAATTGTGTCAGCAGTTGTAATTTTAAAATGACTTTTATAGAGCATTACGAGTATTAATTAATTTAAACTATGAAATTATAAAAAAAATTATTTTAATATTTGAAATTATAAAATGATGGTCATTTTAGTGTTTAAAATTATAAAAATAAAAACTAAAATTGATTGAAGTTTGGTAATCATAATCTCAACAACTAAATTGCTTGCTACTGGTAATTTTAAAGATTGTGTGTTACTAGACTCTTATATTTTGCACAGATGGTGATTGCATTAGGTAAGACCAAAAGGATTGGTTTCTGTTTCTCCTTTAACCACCAGACAAAGAGTATACATACAGTATAACATAGAAAATGCAAACATACAGAGACAAACATACATCTTTGTACATTTTTTTGTTCCAAAAAATAATTACTTTGCTAGTTACATCAAATTATTATTTTTCAAAACTTCAGATAATTACATTTTATTGCTTAGGTTGTAAATCGAAAATATCCTTAAGCACATTGATGGAAAACTGACATTATCACAAAAGAGAAAACTAATGAGAAAGAAGAACTTCCCTTAAACTATGAGATTACCTTTTATCGGCCACCATTCTATGAGATTAAGCTAAGCCAGCCACAGGGCAACTCTCCTTTGGCAAGTTATTGACACTGATTTTTGGTAGCTACAAAAATACTGACCTTTCACCTGCCAGGAGAGAGGTGCCCTATTGCTGATTTGCTTAAGTTTTCACCTTGAATTGATGCTTGTGTCTTGAATTGCCTCTGATTTGTGTGTGTGACACTTGAGCAGTCTTTATAGCAAAGAAGATGGAATAAACCACTGAAACATTGGCATATGCTTGGGGTTATGCCAAGGATATCCATTCACCAAAGGATGTTTTACTTTGGCTGACAATTGTACAGTTTTGATGCTCATAAATTGCTGATTCCTACTAGCCAAGGGTCACAAAGCTTTATTGGTTCTTCCCAACATTTTCAGATTCTTCCGTACTTTAAAGAAGAGAAGTGGAGAAAAGAAGTTGTACCAAAATCAGGGTATCTTTTAATCTTTTATCATATCAAAATTCAAAATTGCTGAGTGGCATGGCACTCTTAGCACAAGGGTCTCACTCTCATACCATATCTTTCAACTTTTGTTGCTTTATGTGTGTTGCTTTAAATGTCTCCTAGTTTAGCAAGATTGTTTGGGCTTTTATTTCTCTATTGTGCCTTTTGATATCAAACATTTTCCGCAGTTATAGATTTTTATGACTCATTGGCTATTGCAAGATTTTGTTGGCAAAGTTGATGTGGCCAGGACTTTAGCCTCATTTTGCAGTACAGCTCGGTAAGGCAACTTTTTTTGCACTATCATTCATAATCGCTTGTCTTTTAGACCATCTTATTGAGTAATTGATCATCTATATTATTTTGTAATATATCAAGAATGCAACCTATCACATCATGACACAAATATGACTGAGAATGATGCTGGATTGACAGAGTAAAACATGGCACATTGAAAGTAGACATGGAATGGGGCAAACAATTTAATGAGAAGGAAATTTATCATAATTGTACTCCTAGTTGTACTATTTTTGAAAAAATACTAACACATACGATTTAAACTAGGAAAAAATTGTGTTTCGAATCTCTGTATTTTTAATCAAACTTCATTTTAATTTTTATATTTTCAAATTGATAAATTAGTCCTCAAATTTTTTAAAACATATGACTTTCATCCCTCTCTAATAATTCTATTAATAACAAAATCACATGTTAAAGAGATGTAAATCATTTATTTTTTAAAATTGAAAGATTAATTTTATCAATTTAGAAGTTGGTGAATTAAATCAAGTTTAAACGAAAAAAATAGGAACAAAAACACATATTTTTCTTTAAACTGTGTTTTCTTCTCTTATGTGCTAGTATTTGCTCAAAAACAGTTGTAGTACAGTAGTTAAATTGCAAGAATTATGAAATAGTTTAATGTGCTCATATAGTCGAAGTTTTCATTTACAATATTTGTATAAAGCTTTGACTCCGTGCATATATTTTATACTTCTTGCATGAGGACAATTACAAGATAACCTTTAATATGCAGTTTCTTTATTTTATATGACCTATTAAAATAGATAAAACACGCAACAGAGCTTTTGTGGCGGAATGAACGTGGCATAAAAGCAAGAGCAACTGAGCAAGTACTGGTAGTTTCTTTTTTTATTTTTAAATAACAAAAATTATTTAAATGCCCTTTGAGTCAAGTCGTTGCTTCTAAATTATTATATTTAAATTCTTAAATTTTATAAAATAATTTTACGCTATTATTCAATCACTAATTATTATATATTATATATTATAAATATATTTATTTTTTAATAAATACATTAAAAATTATACTAACAATATTTTTTTATCAGTTAACAGTACAAAAATGCTCTTTTTAAATGAAAAGTTTATATTAAAATTACTTTAACTTCCTAACATGACCTTCTATATTATTTCTCTTTATGATAAGTGTGTAAGATATTTAAGCATTAGATAGAGTTAAGGGTATTAAAGAAAAAATAATAATTAATATTGTTTTGAACTTCTAACATGAATAAGGACGTGAAAAGAAACCAAAGGAGTAATAAACTTCCACACTATCTTCAGTGTAGAGATTGTAATGAGGATTTAAATGTGTATCCTTTTAAGTCACAAGGCTAATCTTACCATTGCACCAAGGTTTGCCATTGCAAATAATAGACTGCAGTAAAAAGGACAAAAATTGTTTCAATTTAAAATGTTTTACCAGAAAAAGTTGGATGGAATTCATACCAGGCTCGTATATTTAGGTGGCAAATTGAAGTAACTATTGTGGAAGTAACTATTGTGAAATACACACTTTAAGTCACTTTCATTTTCTGAATAAGAGATCGATTCACAGACTAGGAACGTCTTAGCTTTAATTTTGATTATTTGATGAAGACTATTTTTTTCAACCATCATCATGTTACAACTTGTGCTTGTGTTTGTTGATATTATTAGTTAGATTGGTTGATTAGTTACATCTGCATATGTACTGTGTATGTTTCCAGTGATTATTAGTTACTTCTCTATTAGCACATATAAGCCAATTTTCTTTGTAATTGCCTTTCCTCATTTAATCTAATTCTGAGTTATCTCTAGCTTTTTGCCACATTTTTCAAAACATAAAATGTCTTTCTCCATGTTTTCACTATACATGATTAATGTAGAGCTACAATTATGAGGGGAACCCAATTGCTATTAGTTTTGATTTGGTACCTCTATAATCTTTGGGTTGCTTCAATCACAAATACCATTCCCCACGATTTATTTGCATACTAAACTTCTTTCTTTGAACAATTGCATTTTTGCATGTAAAAAGTTTGCAAGCTTTATAAACATAATCAATTAGAAAAAGGCAATGAAGCAATAGCATATGCTTGAGTTATGCTATGGATATCCTAGGAGTTGATTCCTCTTGGTTCATCAATAGTGTCTTTATTCTTTTTTTTTCTGAGTGTTGTAGAAGGGGAATCAGTTAATGATGAGGATTTATTCAATGTTCTTTAATTTCCTTCTCTCTGGAATCCCTTTGAGATCTGGTGACCCGCCGAGAAGCTTCATAAATGCATAAAAAAATATATTTATAATATTGTCCATGTTCACTTTAACGACGAGTCAAAGACCTATTCGGCTCAACCCATCAAGATTGAAGGGGTCACCTCACCAGAATTAATATGACGAATGAAAAAAAAAAAACAGAAAGAAACTTAAGAGCATGAAAAATATACGATAAACATCTCAAAAATCTAAAATAAAAAAAACCATTAAATTTGCACAACAATAAAAGTAACATAACCAATTACCGTGTTAGTATCATTTGATTGACATTTTTGTTGTCTTTAATTTAATAGTTTAATTTAACAAGATGTTAAATCTAAATTATTGAACTTTAAACATCTTAACTCGTAATTATGTGATATATCTAGGTCAATATATTTAACTTAAAAAAATGAGCCAAATTTTTTTACAATATAACACACCAGTTAATCAAGTTGAACTAGGTTCACTCACGTGTTTGCAACTTATTTTCATGACACAACATTATTATTTGTATTCGTTTGGTTTGAACAGATAATTATAAGAATACCATTTTATTTTTATTTTATTTTTCTAATTTTTAAAGGTTTATATAAGAAATAGTGAAACCTGAATTTTGTTATAATTTTCATTTTTCCGCGTATGAATTTTAAAATAAGAAATAAAAATAATGTGAAAATTTTGTAATTATCTTTAAAAATAAAAAATAATTAAAAAGTAATAATATTTTTTATTAAACTATATACTTAATTTAAATAAATTACTGCTTGAATCCCCATGAACAGAAAAATGCACACATTTAGTTCTTAAGCATGTCTCAAAAAGAAATACTTTTTCTATCTCATAATAAGTATTGTTCTAGATTTTTTTTACAAAGACTAAAAAATTAATAAATTGATAAAAGAAATAACTTTATAAAACTAACCTTATTATCAATATTATATTAAAAAGTTAAAATGAAAATATTAGTAAAAAAACTAATTATATTATATTAAATAAAAGCTTAATTATATTATATTAAATAATTTTACATCATTGAAGACTAGAAACATCGTCATAGGTTGCTTCCCTAGGTCTAGCTTTGGGGGGGAAGGACTTCCATCATTCATGTGGCTGAGTTAATGGCAAAGCGGGTCAGTTGAAATAGCTATAGAAGACATTTCGAGAGTTAAGTTAGGAAAATCTCAACAAAGGATGCAGAATTAGAGTGAATTGTAGGGGTAAATACACTCCATGCATTAACAACTCTTGAAATCTAAGAATAATGAATGACACAGGAGTATGGTAGTAGCCCGATATTTTAATTAATGGTTTCCAACTTGAGAAAAGTTAGTAAGATTTTTTTTTAGATATTTTTTTAACATTTTTTTTATTATTAGTTGAAATTTATTAAAAAAATACAATTAGAGTAAGTTTCTAATTAATTTAATGGACTTCCACCTGTGATATTCTAATTTCTAATAAAGTTTAACTAATACTAATATAGGATGAGGTTTTTTTTTGGTTCATGAAGAGAAAAAATAAAGGAAAACAAAACAGCATTACATTCTCAGAAAAAAAGCTCCAGAAGCATCTAAAGGAGAAATATATAGGGTGAGTTAGAAGTGCTTTTACTATCACTCCAAATCATTGAAGTCGAGTATTGATATCTAAAGTAGTGATTTTTCTATGCAAATCAAGTATGGGCTCAAAAAGATAACTATATGACAAATCACTTATCAAATAATTTTATAATGTAGTGTTTTGTATTAGTAAAATGTTTCATTGGGAACTCCATAGTAACTTCTACTTAAATTTCTATCAACCTGCCCTCAAAAAACAAAAAAATTCTATAAAGCTATTAATGAATTCTTTGCAAAGCTCACACATACACATTACCTTTTGCAATATATAGTTGGACTGCATGCAAGCCAAGGAGACAAATGTGTAAGTCAAACACTCACAGGGCAGCTCTCCTTTGGCAAGTTGATTACTATAAGATATATTTTGGCAGCTCTAAATTAATATATCCAAAGTAATCACCATTACCTGCCAAAAGAGGCATGCCCTATGAATGGTTTGCTTACTAATGAACACAAGTCCCTCTCTCTCACTCTTCTCCCTATAAACTGTGTCTTCACCTTTCTACCTTGTCAAGTAGTCACCCCCTACACATTATATAGGCACAAAACTTGGGACTAAAACCAGACACATTGGCATCTACTCGAGGTTATGCTTTGGATATACTCGTCCAGCTAACAGCTGTTTACTTTCCCTTTTATTTTTTTATAAAATAATGGCATATGCTTGAAGTTCCTATAAGATGTGTGATGGTCTTTTGAATTATTTTTCCAATAAACTTAAGATTCTTCCTCGTTTTAAAGTTCAGCTGATTGCTTTTGAAAGAATCCTGATATGCTCCATTACGTGAAGTGTTTGTTGAGTGACCACAGCCAAGGTCATAGGGTCGGTCATACCAATAGGCACATCATGTCTGAGGGTCTCTTTCTTTCCAACTCTTTTGCTCATTTCGAAAATTTTTATTTACCTTTCTTCTTTAGATTTGACTCATAATTTCCTGGTAACATACAAAGAGAGATCAATTTTATTTAGTGTTTAAGACTTTAAATACAAATGAAATTTTTATACAGATACAAGAGGTGGGAAAAACGTGCGTTCCTTCATGGACACATGAAAGTGGCACCATCCATGAGAGTAGAAACTCAACATAAAAGAACATAAGAAACATATTCACTTTTCAATTTGATCACCTCTCTGATTTCTCTTGATAGTTTCATAAATAAAATTCTATTTGTATATAATAAGTTCAATTTAGATTGAATGAATTTTTAAATTAGATTTAAAATTATCCCAATCCAATTACCCTTTTGATTTTTTTAAGTCTTTGGTTTTTTTTTTTAGCTTTCAGTTACATTTAGCGGTTTCGCATTTATTAGATTGATTTATGAATGCCTCTAACACAAGATAGAATGCTGTTTTATTTTTATTTTTTATCAATAAAATACTATTGTTATTGTTACAAGCTTTTTAATGTTTTTGTTTGGCCTATCAAGCTTTATACTCGAGCAATCATTGAAAAATGTAGCCCTCAAACCCTTTAAAAAATGTAGCCCATGTGCATGAGACAGAGACCTCAATAGTCATGGGCTTGCCTAAAAAATAAAGACCACAGCTTAAGAATGTAGTAATCAACGAGGTCCTCGATCCGGGAATTTAAAAGAAGAAGAAAAAAAATTCTTTTTCTATTTTTTATTTTTATAAATTTATAAAATATATTTTTAGTCTTTAGAGAGGATTAAGAACTTGTTTGGTGACAAGGATAAGTGAGATAGAATATGATAATTTATCTTATCTTATTTTAATCTAATATTTGTTAGGTTAAAATTAATAGGATATTATAAGATTTTTTAATTTATTTTATCAATATTTAAAATAAATAAAATTTTTACTTATACATATTTTTAATATAAAATAATAACTAAATTTTTTAAAAATTTTAGTTTAAATTATAATTTTATAATTTTCAAAAGTTAAAAAATAAAAATTAAATTTAAGATAAAATATATTTTAAGTTTCTAAAAAATTATTAATATTTAAATTAGGTGTCTTTAAAATTTTTATCTTATTTTAATCTCTCTAATTTTGAACCATATTTTTTTATTTTTAAATTTAAAATATATCATTTTTGATCCTTAACGTATTTTAGATAATTTTTAGAATAAAAAATGATACATTTTAAAATTAAAAAAACTAAAATATAGAAAAATATAAAAAAAAATTA
>JAMLFT010009309.1:0-12838 GCA_026544285.1 Pachyrhizus erosus | reverse complement strand
AATAATAATAATAATAATAATAATAATAATAATAATAATAATAATAATAATAATAATAATAATAATAATAATAAACTTTCAAAGTTAAAATTATACATCTAACTAACTATATAATTAAGTTCTTAAATATTTTTAAGTTTTTTATGGTTTATTAAATTCTATATATATATATATATATATGGTTTAAACTAGAATGTAATTAATAACTTAATCTATGATTAATTTAAGATATAATATCATAAAATTAAGAAGAGATACAAACTTAAGATTGAATTTTTTTTTAATTTGAGTTTGGACTATATTGTAAAACTAAATTCAAATAGAAAAATTCAGCCAAATAATATAACAACTAAAGATTTATCCATCAAATATTTTGTGTGCACTTTCCAAAGCATTTCTAAATAACAAAATGACACAAAAATAACCTAATCAAATGAAGCCATACTGGTAGGATATTACTATGTTGTTTCTGGATCACACACAAGTTATACAAAGTTAAGTGGAGTATAGGTATAGCAAAACATTGCCCTTGTTGCAATTGGCAAAGAGTGATATTCTTGTTTGACAATGGTGAGTACAATGAATTATAGACCTTGCTAGGTGAGGACATTTGACAAGTGATAATGATGTCAAATTTGCTATTTAAGGAAGGAGAGCAAGTGTCCTTATTATGTATTTTTCTCGGTGATTGTAGCAAGTTTTGAAGCGACAAAGAAAAACTAACAAAAAAAGGGGAGAAATCAATATCTAATGAAATTGATTTGGTATAAATGACACTGGAGATGAAAAGTTTGGAGATCAATCATAAACAATTTTTATCGAGATCAAACATAAAGATGCACACACTCAAAAGATTAAAAGACCTACACAACTTTCGATGGTGAACACAATGGTTATGAGTCATCATTTCAAAGCCTCCGCATTTCTATCAAGCAATTCCTCAAACAATTTATCTATAACTTCTATAATATGGAGAACCCCATTTTTTTGTATTTTAATAACAACAACCTTAGAGAGTTAAAGTAGAGGAGGAAAAATGTTGATTATAAGCAACGATGATGATTAGACATTGGATTTTTTTTTCGTGTGCTTGATTAACATTAATAATGTTCCTAAAAATGAAAGTTTCAAGAATGCTTACGATTCACATTTTGCTCACCTTTGAATATGAAAGTTTTTCCTCTTTGGATATTTGCACTTGCATATGGTGGCTCCTAATTATGATGAATTCTCTTTTCATCGGTGAAACTTGCTTTCATCCACCAAAGTCACATCTTCAATCTCGTTCTCTCCATCATCATCCTTGATAGCGAAACTCTCCTTAATGAAGAACTCTAAAGCATATAAAAAAAGTGAGAAGAGATGCAAGTTACTCTTAGTTAATGAGGCTAAATAACAGAGTTCAAAATAAAGAATATGAGTACCATAAAAAGCACTCATATTAATTTTTAAAATGATAAAATATGTACATGGTGCTCTTATTTATACTAATAATATTGATAACAAGTAATGAACAATGTAACGCCCCTTTTTTATTACTTATATTTTAGAAATAAATAAATTCAAAGTTATTACGCAGATAAAACTTATATCTCAACCAATCCGAGGAATTACAATTTAACGACAACTATCTCATTATAAAACTTCTATTCCAAGTTCTCATTGCATAAAACACATGGAGTAGAAAGTCATACATTACTTAAAAGTTATGATACATCATTAAAAATAAAAGTCCTTTCTCTAACTTATTTTAATATAATCAGACGCTTCAGATGAATCTTCTTCATCTGTTGATTCCTCTCTATGATTCACGTTTCCAGCTTGAACTGACCCCATTAATGATTGTGAAGGTTGAAGGGTTAGTGGTCTTCTCCTGTTAGTTGGTACATTCAAAAATCTAAGTGGTGGAGTCTGAAAAAGAACAATTGGCAAGTCTATGTGATGAAACTGTCATGGTACTACTATGTTGGTAGATCGGAATGCGAATCAGACATACCCAATAAAAGTATCATCACCCTGGATCCTGTTGTAGGTCCATCTTCCTTCTAGGGGTAAAATTGTTAGGTGAAAGATGACTGAAACTCGCCAGTCATGCTTAATCTATAAGAGAGGGGGATTGTAGGAGTGAACCATCAATTGAGGGATATGCATAGGATAAAGGGTGGTCTTTATTTAACGTAGTCTCTCATCTCATTGTTCTTGTCTAAATAGATCTTCTAAATCATTTATGGACCCTTTGTTGCCTCCTATACTACTAACTATGAGAGGACTTACACGAGCGTATCAATTAATATCCAATTTGTAATCTTTTGGTTGACAACCGAGAGTACATACCCTGCCTGGTACTCAGTCCAGGGTATTCTCAACTGAATCTTGATAATGCTCCGCTTTTTTGGGGACGCCAAGCTGGTTCTATGACACTCTCTTTTCTCAAAGCGGTTCACCACTTGACACCTTATCTATCCCTAGAGTCTCACTAGAGCCTGCGTAGATTCCTCAGGTACCTTCTGTGGTCAACCAGTGCATCCTCCATCTTAAATTCTTACTCGATAAGGTTTTCAATTTAATCTTCCTTCCTTATTTCTTCCATCACCTCTACTATTTCTTTTCACAGTGGTACTGTTGGTGTATTAGGGTCCTTAATAGACAACTTTCATTAGTTCATCACAATCATTATAGATTGTATTTTCATTTTCTGAGCATATCTTAGTTCATCAACTATCATAGGATTTTTCAAAAAAATACTATCTTTGATGGACAATTAACACATATATATGCTTTCTATAGATACTAAAATCATTCAACCACATTAATTTCATCAATACAATACATTCTAATGTATAACCAGTGATTCACAATAATTAATCATCATTATATATTCAAATAATAGGATAGGAGTATTTTAGTCATTTTTAAAAAATATGATTTTCCAGGACTTTCTTTTCACATCTCTATCAAAATTACTTTTCATGAAGGTTTCTAGTACCTTTTACATAGTTTTCTAAGTTCAAATAGCCAATTTAAATTATTTTTTTATAAAGCAGGGGTAATTTGGTCATTCAAAAATATTTGTCCTTCTCAAATATTTTTCATTCAAATTTCTTAGAAAATTATTAATACTAATAAGAATAATTTAAATCTTGTTTCCTGAGGTTAGAATCACCTAAAATGATTAAATACTCATTTTATATCCTCAGGGTATTTTGGTTATTTTGTAAAAATTTATCCCTTTAATTATGTTCTTCAAATTTTTATCCCCAAATTTAACTTTAGATACTATTTATTGTAACAAGGTATTTATACTATTTAAAAAAAAATTAAATTTGCTTAAAAAGGGTAAAATTACTTACTTTTACATTACAGGGACAAAATAGTCAAATTGAAAGTATAATTTTATTTTTAAGGATTTTGAAATTTCCAAAGTCATATTAGAGTTTTGGATAAGTTTCCAAAATGGATTCTAAAATTTCCCTTCCAGATTTTGATTCAAAAATAGTTCAAAACTAAATTATGTCTTCTAGGGGTATTTTTGGAATAATTTAAATTGTGTCAAATTTTATGAAAAATACTTATCTCATTTCATTTTTCAGGTTTGCAACTATCTTAGAAATTGGGCAGACATAAAAATATCTTTATTTAGAATTTTGTATAAAAAAATTTGCTATTTGCACCCCCCTTCTTCCTGTTTCTACTGTTTGCACCCCCTTACCCTTCTCCTTTTTGCCTGGTTCTAGTTCGAACCAGAGGGGAATTCAAATTCGATTTTCCCCTTCCAGGGCCTAATTTAAACAATTAAGGTTACCATAACATTGCAAACAACATTTGAAATGAAACCCCTAAAGTAATTGAACTAATAAATGACTCCTCCTACTTGTATTTTTTATTTTTCCAGTGAGTGAGGTGTGGCTTCGGCGATGCTGCTATCCTTGGGTTCTTTGCGTATTCTCCCAAATTTTCCCCACAGAAATGTTTGAATGATGATTTCGAATCTTTTGGGAGTGGAATGGAGTTTTAAGAGTGAGTATGACAAGAGAATAGATAGGTTGAAGTCTTTGAGTTTTTCCCTTGGTTTTTCGAAGGTTTTTGCTTTTATAGGCACCCTTGGAGACTTTTCTTCACACCTACTGATTCGTACAACATGGGACAGAGCTTCCCTGTGGCTACGCAACGATGGCAGGGCGACGTTTGTAGAAAACCGAAGCTCGAGGCATGGCGGCAACACAGTCTTATGCTCAAGGAGAAGGAAGGCGCATGGCATGGGTTTGCATATGTGGCACGTTCCTATTCACTGGCAAAGTTGCAGAATTAATAATATCATAAATATTATTAAACGCATTTGGTTATCACCCAAACTCACCCTAGCTTAGCAGTTAAGATGCTAGGTACCAAGCGCTAGGTCCCGCCCTCGAGTCCCACTTGAGGAATTTCCCCTTTTACGTTTTTAATTGTTTTACGTTCTGCGCTTTAATATTTGTATTTATTGAGGCATCTCATAACTACCCACGTGGGCAACTTGGGGACGTGGGTTCGACCCTGTCCCCTCCCCTTTCTTCTCCTAGTGTCCTCTTCTCCTTTTCTTCTTTCATTTTCTTTTTCTTTTTATGTTTTATTAATTTTTTTTTATAATTTCTATTTTTATTTTATTTCACTTTCTATTTTATCTGTTTTTAAAATTCTAAACAAATTTCCTATTATTCATTTTATATTTTCTTCTACTAAATTTTAAATTTCCTTTTTTATAAAACTATTTATCTTGATTAAAATTAATTAATTTATTTTGTCTAAAATAATTATTTACTTATTTACTTAATTCCAAAAATTTAACTTCTGAAAATTCTTTTATAATTCTAATTTCGATTCTTTCTATTTTTATTCTTTTCCTGATTTCTATTAGGATTAAATTTCTATAAATTTATATGTTTCACTCTTTAAATTTCTAATAGCTTACTAATTAAAAATTTTGTTTCCTTTCTTTCTTTCCTAAGCAATATACATTAGTTAATAATTTCCTTTTAAGAATTAGATTACTATATAATTTTAAATTATAGATACATAGGAGATAAGTTTTAGAAATATATTATCATTATATTGCAAAATTAGGGATGTTACAAACAATAACAAACTAAGTAATTAACTATCTAACATGTTTTTATTCTCCTAATATATGCAAAAAAAATAAATTTTAAAAGTGTAAAATGAGTTTCTTGCAAGTTTTTCTAAGCCAAATAAAGCCCAATGAGGATAGGGTCAAGTTTGATCCTTTTTTACCCTCCTTTTATAAACCGAACCCCAAACCCACCTCATCTTTTGCAAGGTTGAGGAAAGTTAAACCCGCCCCAACCCACCTTATTGCCATGCCTAAAGGAGGGTCATATTATTTTGTTATCGCATTAATGTTTGAATTTTGCAATAAATCATGTGAACTTATGACAAAAGTCTCATGCTACCATTTTAAACATAAATTGTCTATTCGATTGTTTTTTTAAATTTTTTTAAAAAGTTTTATTAAGAAGTTGTTAAAATAATCTTTTGGATTTAAATATGTTTTTAGTTCTTAAAATATAGTTGTATTTTGCTTTTGGTCCTTAAAATTTTTTTACTTGACTTTTGCTCTTTAAAATATTTTTCTTTTATTTTTTTCCCCATCATTAAAATAAATAATTAGTTGTAACATGAGTCTCACATTAGTAATCCCCTTGGCATGTCATGTTAACACTTATGCCACATTAACAATCTAATCAGCTTGCCATGTTAGCAAACTACCTAGCGTGCCATATCAACATACATGCCATGTTGGCAAACTACCTAGCGTGCCATATCAACATACATGCCACATTAGCACACATTCCATATCAACACAAAATATATTAGAGGGACTAAAATAGAAACTAGATAATTTATAGGGATAAAAAAATTGGATGAATTTATAAGGACTAATAAAAAAATATAAATTGAGGGACTAAAACCTAAACTAGGGTGATCCTTTACGAACAACAATTTAAAATCCAACCTTAACATTTCAATCTAGTGTGGTTTTGGTGATGACTTTTAGGTTGGTGCATGATGAATCTTAAAGGTATAACATGATTACAAGTTTACTGACATGTTATGGTTGTGGGTGAGTTTATAGGTTACTTAGTGATGCTTGTTACTGAGATGTTGATGTGTATGACCTTTGGTTTGCTATGTTGACAAAGTGAGGTCATAGTGCATGTTTCGATGTGTATTTTTGTTTAGTGACTATGATAAAAAATCCAAAAAAAGCATAAAAAAGTGGTATTGTGTGTTCTTCGATGATCTATGACGAGTAAAAAAAATGTATGACATACTTAACTTATGTTTTGTTTCCTATAAATACACATAATATTTGTTTTGGTTCCTATAAATTACTCAGTTTCTAGTTTAGTCCCTCTAATATATTTCTTACTAGTGTGGCACGTGGTCAATATGCTGACATGGCATATGTGCTCACATGTCATGCTAAGTGGGTTGTGGACATAACACGACAAATGAATTGTTGATATGACATGCTAAATGGATTGTTGATTGACACTTTCATTACATTAAAGGTTTACTATAACAATGAAGAAAAATAAAATAAAAAAAATATTTTAGATACCAAAAGTCAAGTAAAACATTTTTAGGGACCGAAACCAAAATATGACTATATTTTAGAAACTAAAACATATTTAAGCCTAACCTTTTTATTTTGAAGCAAGTTAAATGTTGAGTATTGTCATTCTTTCAACACTAGACTAGATGTCAGATGATTGATTATAATTTTGACTCTTAAGTAATTTTTTTTAATAAAATTTTTCTTATGTATAAATAAAATCTCTTTTCTCTTTTAATCTTAAATTAATTTGAACACTTGTATCAATTTTTCTTTTTGATACAAATATGCACATGTATCATATAAATATATTTTTTTGGCCTTTGTTATTTACACCTTTTGATTTATTAAATATATCTTCTTTTTCTTTCTTTTATATAAATTTACCTAATTACCCTTTTTTTTCTTCCTTTATTCAAATAGTTCTCGTTTTGCCTAACCTTCTTTACTATTACAAAAATGTTATATTCTTTGCAATCTTGCTTCTAGAAATGTGTTTTTTTAGTTTAATTTCTTTATTTGTTAAACCCCTTTGTTGTTTTGAAAACATTGTTAATTTCTTTATTCCCATCTTCTAGAAATGTTTTTACTTTTCATTCCAATTCCTTTGCTCGTTGAATCCCCTTTTGTGTTTTTTGAAAATGTTTTTTAATTTGAAAATTTTCTTTTAATGTTGAGTTTTGCATGCATGCTAGATTATACGATAATGCATATGAAGAAGAAAGGAAGAAAAAAAATGTTGTAATCAAATTAAATAAAAAAGTACCAAAAATTACTTTCTAGAAACATGCCTATTTTGGAAACAATAACATACAAAATTAATTTTAAAAATAATCCAAAAATTACTTTTTGGAATATGTATATGTTTCTATAAAGTAATTTTTTGTGACATTAAAAGAAGTCTCACTTAGTATTAACAAACAACACAACACAATAATGTACCTTCAAATAGTGGTGGACCTACGTAGGATTGAAGTGGTGCAAATGTACCACCTAACTCTAAGAAAAACATAAGTTTATATATAATGTGGTTAACTTTTTCTCCTTTTATTATTATAATTTGAACCTACTACCCTCAATTTTTTAGTCATTAAATTTTGTCTTTTATTGGCTAGCTTCTTTCTTACACTTTATTCACTGTTCGATTCATTAGATACTTTTATCCTTTATTCAGTTGGACAATGCATTCCATCTAATGTTTTAATATCATCAGTATGATAATAATAATAATAATAATAATAATAATAATAATAATTATTATTATTATTATTATTATTATTATTTTATTAATTTTTTAAAAATAAATAGCCTCTACTAACTCTTAGTCTTGAATTTTCCATTACCTTTAAATGACATAATTGTTGTAATGACCTATATATTGACGAAAGCACAACACACATTATCTTTTAACACTAGGTATCACATATAGGGTTGGCAAAATATGCAAAACATTATATTGATGGATAATACATAATGTTAATATCAAATTTGATGAAAAACATTGTATACTCGAGAAATGAAATTATGATGAAATTCTATTAATTTTTATGAAGAAGAAATGGATAAGAGAAAATACATTTAAAGGGTTTAAGGAGTAACGAAGATTAAATTCAAAATTAGGATTTAAAGAATAATGAAAATGGGAGATGTGGACCAAAACAACCGTGAAAAAAATTTATCCATCATCAAATCCATGTTGAACATAAAGTTGTGTTTAGTGTTTTATCTATTGGAGTGTAATATTTCCTTCAATCACGTAGTTTAGAAATCATGATTTGAACCTCTAGCGTGTCTAATGAATAAACTCCTATATCGTCTCATGATTGAGGAAGGGAGAGTAATGTTAGTTACGCCTTTAGAAGAGTCAATAGTAGCTAGGGTTTCTCACACACAGTAAGTCTAGTATGCGATAAGAGTAATGTAGTACCTTAGCGTTTTAAGCGCTACCTATATATAGGAGCTCTTCAACATTTTAACGTAGTAGTATTAGGCTTTACACTTAAGTGTTCAACCCATGAGAAACATGACATATTGTTTCTCATTTTTAAACTCTTCTTTATTGCGCTTATACATTACAAGTCTAACCCAAAAGAAATATTACATTATACTTAATAATTACTTTTCTCCTTTAATATATTTTATGCTTGTGCCTTATGATTCTTATTTTGTTGGCAACAATATTAAATCCTATTTAATATTATAAAGAGTGAGTGTTATTTAGCAATACATCATTGTTACCCAAATAACTAGAATGTCTTGTAATTCAATATGACATTTTCATTACATGTTTATGTGTAACTTAGCCTTTGTCTAAAATCATAATTGAACACAAGACATAGATCATGTCTTCCTTGCGCTGTTCAATTTATCTATTTCTTGATACCAAAGAAAATATTAGAATAAATGAGATCAATATCCCATATTGACTCATTTAGCACAACCATACATAATTGTCTTACTCTATCAATACGACCCCCAAATATTACTCCAACTATAAAGAAGGGACAAATCTCATCTAGATCACTCATATCTTTCTTCATGATTTGTTTTATGTCCAATGACCAATTGTATAATCACCTTATCATAAGTGATATTTGATGACATTAAAACACAATCTCTTTATATAGGAATCATAATGATTTCAAGTTTAACCCTTAATCATATATCCATGTGAAAACTTGATATTTCATATCCATGATTGTAGTTTGCAGTCATCAATTCACTCACATACTAGTTTTAATGTCTTATTGTTGTATGTATTAACAATAATACTTGGCTAAGGGTATTTTAAGAATGTTATCAAATAAACTATTTTATGGACTTTATCATGTTCCAATACTCATATAATAAATGAAATGCCTCATATTATTATTAAATAAATAAAATAATATACAAATATAAATTGTAAACTATTGGCCTTTATAGCTTGTTAAAGCAAACTCCTTTTGAATCTTAAGTTTTAATGACAACAAACTTCCAAGAAGTAAATTATAACTTATCTAGACTTAATTACTAATGGTTTGCCTTGAGAATGTGTTTATAAGAAAAAACTTAATCATGAAACATGAAGAAAAGTGTAAAACATCATCCTAAAATATGCCAACCTTCCAGACATAGATTTTGTCACATTAGAAGTGAGACTACTAACACAAGCATGAAAGTCAATCATGTTTTCTCATATCAAAGTGTACCAAAACATCAAAAGTTATGTATGATTAAAAACATGATTAAGGTATCTTTAGTCAAACGATAGATGCCTAGAAGCTACACATATCTTGAGTATCATTAGAAGATGGAAGCTTGAATAAGGAACAAGTAGTAATGTTTACTTTGTTTAGAAGCACACACCAAAAGTAACAAATGCAACAAAAATCATGCACAATTCTTAGAAACACCTATTTGAAAATAGCAACTGCTAAAGAAGAAATACAAGTATTCAAAAGCATAAACTTGCATTAGTCATCAAGTCCACATAGAAAAAACAATCGAAAGCAAGGAAAGCTTAAATATAAACACTATAGTAACCAAAATTAGTTCTAAAGACAACTTGTAGGAGAAGAGTCTTCTAAAGATAACCCATGATAAACTTTGAAAGATGTCATGAGGTAACCACTAAGACAAACAATAAGCCCTAACAACCAAAATTCAAATTTTGAATTATACTAGTTGTATATAGCGGAGAAAAAGCAAATAGTGTAACCGAAAAAGTTAAGAATCTACAAAGTTTGGAGGAGAAATAGTGAACACATAGGTGTAAGAAAGGGACAACTAATACAATTTTAAATGTGTTTAAAAATTCCACTAAAAGCCATAAACGACTAACTCCAAGGTATATATAAGGAACTTCATTTGAAAAAGCTTATTAAAAGGAAAGATAACTAAAAAGTGAATGAAAGGATAGAAGAGTCAAGCTATTGAAAAAGATATCCCAAAATTTTAAAAATCGGATAAAATGTGAAAATAAAAATTAAGCATATGCATTCAATAATTTTAAATTATTTATTCTTAAATAGAATGAATAGCCTTGAATCGTACAATCAAACATTTTTCAAGTGATATCATTTTTATTGTAATATTTTGTCAAGTATTTGATGAAGAAATTTCTACCTTGAAGAAAAATTCCGTTTGTTATGGTAAATCAAATTTTGTCAAATAATTTTGTGGCTTAAATTTTTGTATCATATTCATGCAATAGTAAATAATATTGATATAAGAATGAATTTTATATTCATAATATATATATAAATACAATATACCTATCTTGAGTAATTTTAAATGTAATCTTTAAAAAATGATTCAATACTCAATTAAAAAGTATAAAACTTATTGATCCTTTACGAAGAAAGATTTAGATTATTACTTTATTACAACATAATTAAAATTACATTTTAAAATAAAAATATACTTGATACATTGTAAGTGCGACTATTAAGTCGTCACAATTTTCACAGTAATATTTAGATATAACTACTATAACTTTTTTCAAACATTTGTTGCATGAATTATAGTATCATCCTTTAAAAATATCAAAATTATCAACCTTAGCAAGCACACTAGAAATATTTAAACAAAAGATAAAAACACAAACAATCAATTATATGATCCATTATAAAAGAAAAAGTTCATAATTGTTAAAAAATATATATTGGACCTCAAAGTCTTAATAATGCCTAAGACTATCATTTATTGTGTTTGCAAAAGTTTATCTTTCAAATATATGATAATGTGTTTAACATTTGATTAATAACTTGAGAATTAAAAATTTTTCCATTTCTCATCCTATAATGAGAATAATAATTAATTTAGAAAGTTTAATTCAAAACAATGAATACAAAATTGGCTATATAGATATATATTTTTGTATTAAAAGATTTCTTTAACATCAATATTTATAGATAACTTAGTGTCAAAGAAAGAATTTGATATATCCATCATACATGGAAAAAAGTTATTTAGTTAGTTGTTTTTCTGATATTATTTTATATCATAAATCAATCTTGAAATAAGAAATTTCTTTTATTAACTATTAAATCTTTCCATTTTACACAATTGTAGGATACTTACAATAATATTGGAAGAATTATTATTCAAAAGATATGAGTTCATGATCTCGACAAATTTATCCCACAAAATACAAACAACTTTGTTCCTTCTAATAAAGTTAAAAAGATAAAATTAATTATTTAGGATCATGTTCAAAAAACAAATATAACAAACATATAAACTGAATATATTTTTATATGTTATAATTCTTCTAAATCTTTTAGCACGATATCCATTAATTTTTCTTTCGCTTATTCTATTTATTTCTTTTAATTCATTTTTCTCAATTACACGGCCAAATGACATTTATATATGAATTAAAATAAAACATGTTAGTAATAGATCATAACTTGAAATATTATAATTTAAAATTTATTAAAATAAAATTACATTGACCGAATAAAAATTCATTGTCCACTCTAGTCAATATCTTTACAAATGATAAAAAATCAAAATATACTTTTAATATATTATTGGTTTGAAACTTATTATAATTTGTAATTTTAAGAAAACACAATTTGTACTTTTGTTTCGTTAGTCTAAATTTTTTTATCTATATAAGTCATCTATAAATATTCAATCAAATAGGCTGAATCTCCTTCCACAAAATTTTCAAACTTACCAAAAAGATTTTGTTTGATACAACATTGATTGTGTCTAGATTATTACAATAACAAAGATATATACTTTTATACTACGGAATAAAAAAAATTGTCATATATAATAATTTTTATTTATAAAAATCTAGTTTGAAAAATAAAGAAAAAATAAAAAAATAAAGGAGTAAAGAAAATCATTAGAGAAAATGGAAAATACTTACGTTTTCATCAACCAAAATTATCTCCACATTTAAATAGCAGTTATATTATTGTATTTAGTTTGTTTCGATAGTCGAAGTACTCAAACTCTTAACTTCCATCCAATAGTTCCAGACATAATTTTGTCAACGAAATAATTCTTTGGAGACATTACACTACAAAATATTTAAAAAAGAATGTAAAGAAATGAATATTATCACAAATTATTATATTAATATATAGATGAATAATGAATAATTAAAATGATTGTTCATATTCTTAATGTATTATAAATAAAATCATAAATTATTGTCATATTTTAATATCATAATTATGAATAAATATTTGTCCTAATTTTGGACTACTTAATTTCATACATATGATT
>JAMLFT010009308.1:0-12838 GCA_026544285.1 Pachyrhizus erosus | reverse complement strand
CAGACGTGTGCTCTTTCGATCTAAAATCTCTCAAAATAATAGAAAAAATAAAAGAAAAAAATTGGAGGAAATTTGAAATAATAAAAAATAAGTGAAAATTGCTGAAGTTGACCAAAAGTCAACTTATTAATGACATTTTTGTAAATATCAAGTAATAAGAAAAAAAACAAACTAAGCTTAAACCAATTTAATTAAGTTAATGCAAAGAATTAGTGCTTAGGTAGTCCATTTGGAAGAAAATTAAGTCTTAAATTCCACTTAAGCTTGGTTGGTCCAATCAAGGACTTAATTAAGGTCTTAACCATGAAGATTAATTTAATCTTGACCTAATGTGAGTCTTGCAAAAGGATCCACAAGTTGTTGCCTCATTCCTCAAACTCTTCATGCCGTCAACACCTCTCCTTGGTGCATCAGAATTTTTTTCTACATTGCAACCCCTCCCACTATCTCTAAACCTTTATACCTCTCCTTCTAACTCCATTCTTGAGTTCTCCAAACTCCCAACCCAACCATAGTTTGTGAGGAAACAAGGAGAAGGAGGAGAATAACCATTTTAGTAGTTGGTTGGAAGCGTAAATCACAAAGCTTTTGTGCAGAAAAATTCGCGTGTCTTCCACTAAGGTAAGGAGGAGTTTTCTTGTTCATTCTAGTCACTTTCCTACTCTTTTTGTGAAGAGAATGAGACCCTTAATTTATCTCTAGATGACTAGAATCTATTTGCTTAAATTGGTATGTGTGTGGAAGCTAAAAAAAAAGTGGCCAAAATATGATTGTTATATTATGTTGTTTTCATTTATATGTCCAATTTATGTTACTATAATGATGATGAAATTATGTGCAAATATTCTATGACGAATGTGTAGCTGGAAAGGGCTTGAATGATGGTTTCAAATGTGAGTTATGTGATGAAAATGATGGCTAGAATGTGCATTCTATTTCTACCCGACAAATAGAGGATATCTTGGTGTACTTTCATGTTTTGGATCGATTATGTATGTTTGAAAAATTGTTGGACCTCAAACTATGTTAATAGACTGTATACTAAAGTTGTAAAATCATTCAACCAAGCAAGGAAACCCAAGGACAAACCAGAATAAATTTTTGAAAGTGAACTTGAAAACTACTTGAAAAACTGAACGTGAAAAATGACTGAGATTTTAGAAATTTATTTATAGTGGGATAAATTTCGTTTTGGACTAAAATAATTTTTTAACGACCCTTAAGATGCTATTGACATGTGGTAAAAATTTCAGAGTGATTGGATTAAAGAATAAAAAGATAAAACTAAATTAGTGGAGTTGGTTATGTGGAAACAAAAAACTAGAACAACAAAGAGAAAATTTCAAAATTAATTTGTGTGACTGGTTTGGCCATGTGTAAATTTCATTTTTCACATCTAGAAACATTGTGTGACAAGTAAAAATGGATAGAAAGGAAAGAAAATAGGTTTTGATATTTTCAAAGGTGAGAAAAACATTTTATGTGAAAACTAGTACAACTAAGAGAGAATTTAAAAACTGTATTTATTGACAAATAGTTTTGGCCTGAAACCTAGAAATTTAAGTTTTAAATTCCAATTATAAAGATATAGAAAAAGCCTCACTCAATTTGGATTTAAAATGAAGGAGTTATAAATTTTTAAAGGATGTACTAAGCTTTCTAGAAGACAAAAAACCAAAATTTTAAATTGTATTGATTTAGACTGAATTGAGGGATGGAATTTATTTTCTAAGATAAATAATTTAATTATTGGAATATAAAAAAAAAATTCACTCAATTTGAAGGTAAATTGAAAGATAAATGAATTTTTGAAGTTTACACGTATATCATAATTTTAAGCGAAATGTCAAAATTTGATCGTATTGGATCAACAATGTTTTTGAACAAGAAAATGAGTCGTTTATTGGAAAATTTAATTATGAGAACATGAAAAGAAGTTTCCTCATATCGGATTTAAATAGAGGGAGAAATGAATTTTCAGAAATAAGCGAATTTACAAAAATTACGCATAAGGTCGTTTTTCAAAAAAAAATTCAAAATAATTTTAAAACCTTAATTGAAAGGCATTTTGAAAATCCTTTTGAGTCTTTTGAAATATAGTGGACTTTCAAATAAAATTCAAAGAGATTTTCATAAAAAATTATCATCACATGGAATTTTGACATAACACGTAAACTCAATGAAATTTTAATTGAAAAAACTTGATAACTTAGATTCTATAGAATCAGAGGAAATGTGAGGAGAGAATCATACAAACTAAACTCTTAATGAATTCCAACATCCCAAGCCTAATCAGATGAATTTTAGGATGAGTAGAAATAAATTAAAAAAGATGACTTTTCAAAGTCGTTAGAAGAATGAATTGATTAATGTTGCGAAGGGCCCATCGAGATGAATTGATAAAGACTCTCAACAAAAAAGACTTTGTTTGATCACCTCTAGCAACAAAATTGAGTGTGATATTGAAATTGTGAAAAGTGTGAATATGTTAAACTCGATGAATGGACGAGTTGATGAGTCAGCAAAGACTGATGGACAACAAGTCTCAAGAAAGTCAATGATTTGTGAGGTTGAAGTGATTGTGGTCATAAGACTTGATAAGTTATGGCAGAGAGCTTGATATTGAGATGAGGACGCGATAACTATGTTTATGTCAGAGCCGATGAAGGTGAGTTTTGTCCTTGTGATGAATCAATAGTGACAGTACTAGTGATTTGACTGAGACTTGGTCGCAATGGTAATGGAGGTGGTTGACGATGGATACGATAAAGCCGTGTGTGAGAAATTTAAGATTGGAGATTGTGTAGCTTGACTACAGAATGGTACCTGAGGAATATCTGTAGGCTTAAAGAGTCATAAGGGATAGTGTTGAGGTGTCAAGTTATGATAACTTTGAGGGTGAAGGGACTTACGTGACCGGCTTGGTGTCCTTGACAAATACGAAGCATTACCATGGTTAGTCAAGAGTATCCTGATTCGAGTACTAGACAAGATATGTACTTTCAATCATCACCCGGAAGCAAATAATGATAAATATACGTTATGTAAGACCTTTATGACTTAGAGGATTAAGAGGCATCGTGGACCCAAATATATGTCTACTACTGAAGTAAATAGGACACGACGGCGAGAATGAGAGTGAGTGAGTGTGTCTTATACGTGTGATTGTGGACTCAATTTGGACGGAGTACTCACTCCTTACATCTCTTTTTTTTTAGATACTAATGTCGAGATTTTACGGGTCGATCTTCTACCTAGCAATGCAGCCCATTAAGGGGCAATGGGTCATGATCCACTATATGAGGAGAATCCATCTAAGGGATCTACATGGAGGGAGGATATGATGTACAACTCACATGGTAGATATATATATGTGTATGTGTGTATATGATAAATTTTACTACTACTATTCTAACTAGGATATTGTGTATGGGTAGACTAGGTCATTTTTGTATATAAGCATTGTAAATCCTCTTTTTGAAAAACTTTACTCTTTTTGCACCCCTGATATGTATATTGGCACTCCTTGAGTATTATTATTTTGGTGACTATTATATGAATGAATTGCACTAATGTTGGTAAGAATCAATCTAATGAATATCTTATGTATGTGATTTATTATCCTTCGCATTATATTTTATATGTTTAAAATCAATTTTGCTAAAATTTCATTGTCTTATACACGCTTATGGAAACAATATGTTTGTGCAACTCTTATCTAGCTAATAAAAGTTTTATGAATACTTGTGTAGACGATTTCTTAAACGTTAAACTCTTTTTTGGAAACTTTTTCTTTTAAAAACATTTATTTTGTAAGTTCAAATGAATCTTGTAGAATTTGTTAATAAGAAATATATTTGGAAATGTCTTTGTAAAGTGTCTGAAGTTATAATTAAAGGAATCCAAATAATTTAAGATGGAGATTAATGTGTTTTATAAAAGAAAAGATAATTCGAGGTGTCACAATAATTACGGTTGATCAAGACATAACAAATAGAGAAAGGATGACCACATGTCAAACAAAGTACCAAACATCCAAAAGTGATTATATGACATTAATAGCACTAAAAGGATTCAGACCATTGCACGTAGCCAGTATATAATTCATCTCAAGTTTGTGAATCCATCAACTTTTATTGTAATCCAAAATCAACAATAGCATAGCATCGATATGTCTTTATTGTCACAAGTGTGAACTTTGAGGCATTCAGCAAGATAGACCAACCACTGATTGAAATAATAAGTAAATTACTTTGACTATTTGTCAATCAACTCCATGTTGTGAACATAATCTTCTAAATCAAAACCTATTTGCCAAAATAAGCATTTGAAAGTAAGCATTTATTTTTGTATTTCCAAGTGCACCATATAATGGTACACCATTTAATAGTTAATAATGATTGTGCAAATCGTTTAGCATCACCATTAAACAATTACGACAAAGGAACCATTTCTATCAACTTTCTTACAAGACAAAAATACATGTTTTATTGTGTCAACTTGTTCTAACAAAAAAATACAAGATAAGTCATTTAATTGGATTTGTCATTCTTATAAATTGTTTATAGTAGGAAGTCTATTGATTATCGCCTTCTACACAATGTGTGAAGCTTTAAGAGGGATGTTGATACTCCACAGTTGTTGTAAGATTTAATTGATATCTCTCACAAGCCTCCAAAGATGCAACACCCAATAAGCTAAATTTATTGTATATGATCCTTAAGAATGTACCTTCCACACTCATGAATCTGATAGTCCTATTTGTAGCTTTGCCAAATTCAAAAGATTTTACAGTTGTTGGACTTGTCCTTTTTCCTACTCAAACCACCTCCTCTGCCACATTAAGTTTCATTGCCAATTGTTACCCTCTCATTGTGTTATAGAGAATTTGCAAACAATCTAGGGAAAAGGTTAGTTAGGGATTCATTAGTAATTCACCTATCAAACCAAATGTTTGTTTACCTCCACCCAAACTCCACTCCACTAACCTATCAAACCATAATTCTTCATTTGTTCCACCACACACTTTTTTCAATCTCTTCACTAAATTGATTCCTTATTCTTTCCACTTACGTCTTTGAGACCACTCCATCCTATGTATTTAGACTCTAAGATTTGTGACCAAAGACTTTTTGAATGAATAAACAAACCCCGTCTTCATTTTTCCAAAAAAGTGTCATTGAAAGTCTTGATATTTTTCATGCCTAACTTGTCCTTATCCTTCAAACAACAAATTTTTTCCAGCTTACCTAAGCTATTTTATTTCTTCCTTTCCCACAATCCCAAAGAAATTGTCTTTGTTTTCTCACAATATTTTTTACAACACCACTTGGAATTTTAAAAAAGAGAGAGAAAAAATAATGGAAGAAATGATAAAATTGAGTTTATTAGACATACTACACCAACCATCGATAAGATCTTATGTTTTCACCATAACAACCTCTTGTCAATCTTTTTGACAATGGGCTTAAATGTCTCATCCCTCCTCATATTAACACCCACCGAAATTCCAAATATACAAATGGCAAATTCATCAACCTACAGTTTAAAATGTTAGCAAAAGTCTCACAAGTGTTTCTCTTAATCCTCATTACCCTAAAAGAACTCTAGAAGAAATTCACTTTAAGCCCAAACATCATCTCATAACATCTCAACATACTTTTGATACTCACATATTAATATAAGATGCCTCCAAAAAAAAAAAACATATCATTAACATATTGCAATAAGTTGACCTCAATTTTTTCCTACCAATGAATACCCCTAGAAAAGGATTTTTTACAATTGTATCTCTCATCATACCACTCAAGTTTTCTAGCACTATAGTAAATAGGAAAGGTGTTAGTGGATCCTTTGCCTCAACCCTCTTTATAGAGCAAACTCATATGTAGGGCTACCATTAACCAACACTGAAATATGGGTTGAAATCAAGCATTATCTAATCCAATGAATTCATTTTTCCTTAAAACCAAGCCTTTTCATAATATACAATAGGAAATCTCATGATATAGGGTCATATGTTTTCTCATAATCCACCTTGAATATCAAAGATTTCTTCTTCCTTTTTCTGCCTCATCCATTACTTTGTTCACCACCATTACACTATGTAACAAGTGTCTACCTTCCAAGAATGCATTTTGTGGCTTGACAATAATTCCTACCAAGGAAACATTTATTCTTGCTAAAATCTTTGCGAGAATTTTATACATACATCCTACAAGTGATATAGGTCTAAAATCACCCTAAATCTTGAGGTTCATCAACTTAGGAACTAAAACTATGAAAGAAGAATTGCATCCTCTAGGAATAAGCACATGAATATGAAAATCATTTAGAAACCTTATAATATCATCCTTAATAACACCTCAACAAGCTTTGATGAATCTAAAGTTGAATCCATTAAGGTTAGGGCTTTTTTAGCTATCACATTTCCACACCACTTCCTTTATTTCACTTTCCTCAACTTTTTTTGTTAACTTGACATATCATCTAAGGATATTTGAGAGAAATTAATCTCATCCAAATAAGGCCTCTTTCTTGGTTGCTCCTTAAATATTTTTATAGAAAAACTTTTAACTTCTTGCTTAATCTTACTTGGATCTTCCTCTCATCTCCCATCCAAAACTAAACTTCTCAAAACATTTTTTTTCTCTTTCTCCAATTAATTATCAAATGGAAATATTTAGTATTATTATCTCCTTCCATAACCACCTAGATTTTGCTTTTGTCTAAGGAGTGACTCATTCCTTTTCACCACTCTCCATAACAGCTCTTGCAACTCAAATTTGTTCTTCATTTCTTCCTCACATAACGATTGTCTTTCTTCCTTTAGATCTAAACCACCAAGCTTCTTGACAATGTCATTGTGCTTGCTGATGTTACCAAACTAAGTTGTGTTACACATCTTCAGACTTGATTTTAAACCTTTCAATTTCTCTTTCATCACATAAACCTTCATCCATATGCTATCATATTCTTCTATGACTCCTCCACAAATTTCTCAAAATTCCTATCTTAAAACCATCAATCTAGGAATTTAAAAGGTTTGGGATCCCAATCAACCTTTGAATCCTTTAACATAGTAGGGCAATAATAAAAAAATATTCCTCTCCAAGATGATTTGGAAACTACTTGACCATCTATCAAACCATTTCCTTGATACTAAAAACCTGTTTAATCTACTCTTACATCTACCATTTGACATATACCAAGTATAACATCTCCCCACTATAGGAACACCTTCCAGCTCCATATCTAAAATGAACTAATTAAAAAGTCTTTTATCTTTACTGTCATATTCTTGTCTTCCTTTACCGTGCTTCTCTTCTGATATCTGAATAGAGTTGAAATCACCCATGACACACCATAACTTGATGTTGCTTGTGAGTTTTCTTTGTTTAAGTTCCTCCATAATTTTTTTCTTTTAATTAAGATCACATGGTGAATATACATTCATTAATGTAATCTCTCATCCACCTTCTTTCCATATCCCTTCCGCTCTAATATATCCTTCTCCCAAAAAATAATTGGTAACCTCCAAAACTCCCTTACTTTGAGCAAACAACAATCCCCAATTAAGTTATTTGATGTTTTTTTTATCCATTCCACTTCACAATCTCCTCAAAGAGCTTGGCACAAAAAATTCCCAACTTTTTCTTAGTTTCTTGGATACTAAAAATTCCACCTTTTCTACCATAACTAACTCTCTAATAAATCACCAAGTCCCCTTACATTATATAAAAGGAGCTTCATTTTATAACCCTTTACACCCTTCCTAGATGTATCCTCTTAATTTTTTCAATCTCACCGACATCTCTATCTTCCATTTAGATTAATCTTGCTTTCATTTATTTTCATCTCCTCTAAATAACACACCCATTTGCATTCCAATTTTCCATATTTGTTATGCTTCTATCTCTTTTTTTTAAAAAAAAAATATTGCAATTCCTAATGCTATCATCATTCAAAGTTTGGCTCCAATCAAAGCTATTAGATCTTATCCTCCTTTTTTGTGTTTCTTTGTTGTTTCTACATGCTCCTAAAAAGAAACACTCAAGGACTTCGTGGATAGGTTTACTTAATACAACAAACCTATTCTTGAAAGACACTTTTGATACTCCTAGTTCCTAGTTTGAATTATCTTATATTGATTTCTTCTTATTCCTTCTTTTCTTTCTAGCATTGAATAAGGCTTCCTTTTCCTTCATGATATCTAAGCCACCCTTATGGAAAGTAGTACTACAAAAACTACCTTTGTTATTTATGTTATCATAGCCCAAAGAAGTAACCTTTAGGCTTGTCACAATCAGTGCTCCCCCATTTTTTTCACACTATTGTTAGGCAAAATTTGTATCCTCTTTTGTGCTCAAATTTTTTTTATCCACTTCACAAACTTTTGTCCTTTCTTTAATATTTAAATTTGGCCCACCTAAGAGAATAGGCAAGCATTCCAAAGCATTAACTAATCCTAGCCTTGGACTCCTTTGCACTTTGTTCCCAGCCTTAAAAAATGATTGTCGTATTTGTATCCACTTTTTAAGTCCCACCCATCATTTTGAATACCCATTTGCTTACTTTCTTACACTTCACTACATCATTTGACATTCTTCCAAAAAGTCTATATTGAGTAGACTTATTTTTTATACTTTGGTCATTGTCCAAAAGTAATTATTGTATATTCCCCTATAATCCTTCAAGTGTTATTTTTTCCTTTCCTTACCCCCTAAACTTTACTACCACTAAGATGATCCTCCTTCTAAAGCTTTTCACCAATGTCCTCACTATCATATTCTAATTGAGACAAAATGATTTATAGCCCAATATGGCTTTCTATTATAGAATTTTCATGTGTGGAAGTATCATTTTTCCATCTCCAACATTTGTAGTTATTAATTTAATTCACCATTTCCTTTATAATTATTACCTAATATATATGACCATTAATCTTCACTTTGTTACAATAGTCAATGTTTTTGGTTGAATAGGTTTTAATAAGTATCCTTGCATACTCGAGTCTTTGCAAACTTTTAGACTCCTTATTTATTGCCACCATTGAGCTTATCCTTAAATCTATCTATAAAAAACAATCAACTTTCGGGGACTCTTGAGTAACGTACCTATGTCACATGATTGTTTGATACCATTTGAGGGTTCCACTTTTGGACATAGTGGAAAATAAACAAGAGGCTTTCCTCCCTTTTGAGCATTATTTCTTGTGGCCTTTATTCTTCTGTCCCAAAAATAAGAACAATATCATCTCTCTAATAAGTTAACTTTATAGCATTATCTTTATCTAGGAACATCATCTCTTAAATTTTTTCAAACATGGAGAGATTTGTTAAATGTCCCACTAAACATTGATTTAGCTAGCTTCGGTTATACTCCACAACATTGATAACTTGACCTTCCCTTGTTTCTTTCTCTATATCTTTTGCTACATTTAACTTTGGTTTCCAAACTTAGTGCCTTACTTTTTTTCCTCCATCTTCCCCTTGTTTTCCTGGTTGCAAGTTTTTCCAATCCTTCACCTTATTAGCATTACTTTTTTTCCTCCATTTTCCCCCTGTTTTCCTGGTTGCAAGTGTTTCCAATCCTTCACCTTATTAGCCTAACTTTTTGCATTCCACCATGTATTCTCCTTATTTTCAGTATGTTTTGTCCTTCTACTTTTATCACATTTTTTGTACTTTAGTAAGTTCACATGCATCTTCATCGTCCCAGTGCATATAGTATCAAGTTGTTTCTCTAATCTATATATATTTTGGACTTTCAAAAATCTTACAAAACCATACATGTGCCTCTATCTGTTGGATATTAGGCTCCCTTTCTATGTGGAGAAAAATTCAATATTCAAAAGTCCACTAGATTTCTCACTTATTTAAGCGGAGAAGAATTTGAGAAGATGAAAGAGAGATAATTAGGTTTCAAACAAGAGAGAACACCAAATAAGAGAGAAAATAATTGTTGCTCATACATAAAGTAGTCACCATAAAATTGTAACTCCAAATTTGCTCACTATTGGATTGACCTAAAATTTTGATAGTAGGTTCCTAACGTCTGGCTCTGAATTCTGAACGATTGGATCATGAAAATCATATCTAAGTTATGAGATATTTAGTTTTCATAATAATTTTGTTCTTTGAGGTTTTCATCATCTTGGTTATCTATTTGTAATCTTTATGGCCTTGTTGTTTGTCTGGATGTTGATACTCTTTTTTGCACTTAATTTAGACTTTTTTGTGTCCTTGTTGATCATAGTAGAATTATTTATTTAGTCTAGATGACTCATATTTTTTATCCTTATTTTAAAAGGAATTTTCATGTTAAAAATCTTTAGTGTTATTGTGTTATTATTATTGTTATTTATTTATTGTTATTCTATGATTGAGTTTTTTACTGTTATTGTGTTGTTGTCTCCTAATTACTATCTATCTCTTCTTTTTGCTATGAAAATCTCATAAACTTTACCCCATCTCATGAAAATCTTCCATAAATCCATCTCGCTAAAGTTATCAAAGAACTTAAAAAAAAAACATTGAGATGTCATCATGATTAATCCTACTATTTTTACTATTGTCTCCCTTTGTCCATTTTTTTTTTCTCTCTAGATATTTCTCTCACTCTCTTTTTATCTATCTCTTTATATATTATAAACTCTTAATCAATCCATCTAATTTAACTGACTTTAATAATGAATAAAAAGAAAGTAATAATAATAAATTTAGCTAAGTTAGTTTATCTAAATTTTAAAAAATCTAAAAATACAAAAATAACATAAAAATTAAGAAAAAAAAATTCGTACAAATAAAAACATTCATAATTTTCCTTAAATATTCATAAAAATGCCCAATTGTCAGTGTTATGAGCTTGGTTTGTTGTCCATGTACAATATTATAGTCATAGGATGACAAATCAACATCAATTTCATAGGATGACAAATCAACATCAATTTCTGCTTCGTTATCATGACTTAAACAATATTAACAATGTCTGAGTATAATATAAAATATAGAGAAACGTTAGTTGTACATTAATTTTGTATAACATTTTCTTATAAGAATGAGAAAGATAGGAAGAATATAGAGGAAATTGTGCGATAAATTAATTGCACCATAAAGAGATAAACAAAAAACAGTATTATAAAAGTGTTTTTATAGATTGTCGTATGAATAATATAATTCCAAAATACATCTCAACTAACAGCATTTTCTTTTATCTTTTTTCAAAAATTGCTTTACGAGATTTTAGTTTTACCAATTCATTTTTTTTATATAATTTAAGCATATTTGCTTATATTAAAAGTGATATAGATTTTGGTCACTCTTGCCATCATTTTTATCTACATTTTACTTGCTTACTTCTGGACAAATTCGGTCCTGATATTTTTAATTATTTACTCAACTAAATTTTTAAACTGTATATTTTCGATTGTATGTTGCCCGTGATAAACAAAGAAAATGTTTGTTGCCTCTCGGTTATTTTTTATTCAATTAACATGCTCCACTTTTGGTTTTATTTTTACTTAATAAAATATATAATTCAATATTCATTTATACTGGCAAATAATTCTATAGAATATCTCATATTGAACTCCATATTTATAGAAAAATCTATTTCTATACAAAAAAAAAATGTTAACTCATTTTTTCATAAAATTCTGAATTTTAATTTTGATTTTGAATAACATATTTTCACTTTCCTTCTTAATTTCTTACGTTTATATAACTATATTTATCCTATGTATCATTGTTTATTTTATTTAGTTCATCAAACATGAATATGAAATGTATAATAATCGTATATATAATATATAATATATAATATTAGTACAATTGGAGAAAATAGTAGGAAAGGTATATGTGAAAATGAATATTTTTTTTTTAAAAAAAAAAGCTTTTTGGTATAGGCTAAATGTTGTTGGAAAGATGACAAATTTTTCCACTATATTCATTGTGATAGCAAGTCACGACTTAAGGAATAAGACAGAAAAGGAACACTTCCATCACCTTCCACTGCTGAAAACTAAAAGAATTGTATCAATTAAAAGGAAAATATAAAGGAAACGCGTATGGACAGTATCTTCCACAAATAACAATGTGCTCTGTAGCATCCACAAAAGCCTCTTTTGTACCCTTCTTCATTACTAGCATACATACATGCTTCTGACAGTTAAAAAAATAATACGGACAACACAGGTTAATAACTTAATATGATGCAAAAATGGAAGAAAGATAGGCTAAAATAATTAATAAGGATACCTTTGGGTTCAAATTAAAATCTGAAGTCTTGACACTAAATATAATTTTTTAGATTTATATTGAATTTAAATTATTAATATATATTAATCTAACAGTTTACAATATGTTAACATATATAGTATTTTAATATATATTTTGATAATAAATTAAATCGTTTAATTTGATTTAACTGGTTGGTGATTGATTTGATTTTTTATTTAATTATTTATAAAAAATATTAACAAACTGTTAATTATTTACATTTTTTTAATAAAGTATATATTTATGTTTTTTAATAATAATTTATATAATAAATAACAGGCTTAAATATCAATTTGGATTCTGAAAATAATTTCTTTTTATTATTTTTGAGAATTTTTATTGTTTTGGTCCTTTAAAAGATTATTTTAATTTTTGTTATCAAATTATTAAATTACATAATGTCGCAAAAATAATTTTAATAGTATAGTAACTTATTATATCATTAAAAAGAATCTGATAGTGATAGGATAATTATATATAATTTTTTTTATTTTTATTTTTAAATTTGTATATGTTTAAAATAATTAATGATATTAAATTGATTAATAAAAAATAGATCG
>JAMLFT010009307.1:0-12839 GCA_026544285.1 Pachyrhizus erosus | reverse complement strand
GATTAAATATCAAATTTTGTTTCTAAACTCAATACATGTATTTTTAATAAACATAGTCCCAAATTAGAAAATAGTTGTTAATTTCCACAATAATAAATCCCAAAAGACACAAATTTTTTACATAAATATATTAAATATTGACACTTATCAGCTATATATATGTATTTCTTTTAAAAAAATATCAAGCAATTAATGAAATATGTTAGTATTATTTTAGGTTATTTTCTTCCTATCAAGATATCATTTATGAAGGCCAAAGGGTGAAATAATTAGTTTTGCATGCAATTGTAAGCATATTTTGTTAAGGCAAATCATGCATTTATTAATTATGCTTAAATTACCCGTAGTATACACCTTGTTAAAAGAAGATGCATATCAATGCTTTTTACATATGTTTTCACTTTTTTTTTTCATTTGTAATGTAAATCATTTTTCATTATTAATTTTCAAGTTAATTTAAGAGATAAAAGAATCAATAAGAGGTAAAAAAAACTAAACTACTTTTAATTATAATTTTTACAATAAGTGTTAGTTAAGTCTTAAATTCTCTCCCTTTTATTTTATCTTTTTGGTTTATTTATGTTAGTATTATAAAGATGTAAAATGACATATTTCAAGATATTAGTCTCTAGACTTCGATTAGTGAATATCTTGAATTCATCTAACAATGGAAGATAACATTATGTAAGTAATTTTTTTTTTATATTCATACATTAATATCGACATATTTCTATTTTACAAGAAATAAAAAAATTTAGTATTTGAGATAAATAGGAAGGTCTTCATCTATTAAAGTAAAATTAACCAATAATCTTATTTTTTTTTAAAATGTGCAGTCATGAGTTTGATAGATTTTAACTGAAACATACCCTAAGTAAAAAAAAAGAAGAATTATATGTAAAGTTCATTCCTTATTTTTGTTCTCTAATTTTGAGTTATATCATGTTTTATTTTCATGCCTAACAGTGATCCTGACTTTCTTTCATCCATATTTACCTACAATAACTTAAAGTACATGAGGGATGAAAACTGGCAAAATTTAAACAAGTGAAAGAAAAAAGTATAATTATTCTATTACTCCTAAGGACCATATGCCACTCTTCATATTATTGTCTTCAATCAAAACATTTTAATCAGTTTGGTCTTGTCCGTCTCACACAATCAGATGGCCTAACATAATTGAACCTGATCCACCTCACTTGGTCAAGCAATTCATTTCAATGGAAACATAATCAAATTGTGGCCATCACAGAGACACAAGGTCAGTAGCTAGTGTGATTAACTATTAATGTGGATATATTTATAATTTATATTCATAATATATTTGTAATTTTTATCTGTAATATATACAATTACAAGTCAATTTTGTGAATATATATATATATATAGTATGTTACTTTCTCATGAAAAAATGATTGACATTCTTTTTTATTCTCACTAATTTATTTCAAATTTCCTTATAATCTTTTTTATTTAAAAAATCATTTAACTTACTTTTTCATTTTAAAAATCCTTTAGCCATACTTTTTTTACCCTCATTTTGTTTTTAAAAACCTTTTAAAACATTATTATTACAAATTTATTCAAATATTTAAAATTTTGAATTTTTACAATGTAAATTTATTTAATTAAAATATATTCTTGTTGTGAAAAAATGAAGGTAAACACATTACAAAAAGCAAAAAGTGATTGTTCATTATTTTCAAAACTAATTAACTAATAGATCATCATACCTGAGGATTAGGAAAAATTATCGCATCTTCAACATTCCTTTATAATATAAAATTTTAAAAATATTTTTCTAATTATTAATATGAAAATTTATTAGGAATAAATTCAAATATTAAAAGTGATTGTGTGCAATCTTCAAAATTTGTCGAGCCAATACGATTATTTATCTATATTCTCTAGATTTTGTTCTAAAGCATTAATATTTATTTTTCCAACTCATTGGTATTTATCATGTTACCTTAGAGATAATTCAATCTTAGGCTTAAAAATATTTTTGATATGTCAAAATAAAATATTTTTTACCTTTAGTTTCTCAAAATTTTCAAGCATTTTTAGATCTTTTTTTTTTCTTGTACAACCTTTTTTCTTTTTTCATCCAGACAATTATTTCTCCTTATTAACTCTAAATTTCTAATAGTGGATAAAAAAAACAACTTTAACATATAAACACCTGTCAAGGGGATTAATAAAATAAGATATTTGTCACTTATAAATAAAATAATAAAATTATTATTTTAACAATTAAATAATTTTTTAATTATTAAGTTAATTAAATAATATTTTTATAAATAAAATTAAAAATAAAAATACAAGAAAAATAAAATAAAATTAGGAACGAGACATGAAAGGAATAGAATTACTATCCAATATTAAAATGCATAATCTAATTTTAATCTGTTAAAATTTCTTTTCTACTTTCATTATTTTATATATAATGTAAAAAATGTTAAAAGGAAAAAATATAAAAGTAAAAATAGAGAAATGATGCATTTTATCATGAAGTTTTTTTTTATCTATTAAATATCTTCAACTTCAATCTTCAAAGAACTTGGAATTGAGATTAGAAATAGAAACACCACATTAATCTAAGTTCATGATAAGTTTATGAAGTTCTGCGACAAAAAATAAGTCTTTAATAAGGAACAAATATTCTCCTCTAAAAACTATAAAAAACTTAGCTAACTCTCAAAAGAAAAAGAAAACTCAAATTGCATTAATGAATTAAAGTTTACTATATTTTGACTTTTGGTCTATATATACTAGAACCAAAATGCAAAAATTAAACTACACCTAGAGCATCAACAAGGTGTTGAAAATTGTAGGGTAATGGACTCCAATTGGTGCCTAGCTAGTTGGCCCAAATAAAAGGTCCAAAAATTTACATTACTAGGCTCAAATACAAGACCTGCATAAACATATATTACTTTGCCCAAATATAAGACCCGCATAAACCTATGCTACTTAGCTCAAATACAAGACTTGCATAAACCTATGTTACTTGGCCTAAAATAAAAGGTTTAAACAAACTTATGCTACTTGATCAAACTTCTAAGCTCAACCACTTTATGTACAAACAACATGGGTTTGAGCCCAAGTTGGACCCAAAGAAAAGCGGGCTTGGGATCAAATTGGTCTAAATATAGTCCAAGATTTTTTTTTTCTAAGTCCTTAACCTTGTGAAGGGGCCCTCAAGCTTCGTGTCTTCTAGATCTTCTTCTTTCATGGATAATTTTTTTATCAAGAAATGAGTAAAATATGATTATTTTTTAAATTTAATAAAATTTTAGATATATTATTAAGATAAGGTTCTAATTTTTTAATTGAGTCTTAATTTTATGTTGAATATGATAACTATTTGTGACTCTTTCTTTTATAATGATTGAGATTTTGTTGACACTGTTTGAGATTAGACCAATCAAAGTGACATGTCATGTATGTTATTTTGGTGATTTTGATTTTGTTCACACAAGTTAAACATTATTTATCATGATTAATAATGACTATATTTATTATTTTTTCTGTGATTATTAAGTGAGTACATATGTTTTTCATTTTTTTGTGAACTTAATGAAATTATTAATGTTTGATTTATATTGTTACTGTATTAATCTTCTAGTATGACTTGGTGGTATAATATTTTTTTCAATTTGTATGTCAATAAAAAGCGATAAAAAGGGATGAAGATGTGGGAGTTATTAGAGAGGACGAAATATTTGAACCTTTGAACCTATATACGATGACAAAAAAAAAGTAAAAGAGAAAAAGTATAAATGAGTTGAATGTGAATTTTTTTTTTCAAGTTTTGATGAAGTTTTGAGATATAATTGAATTGAAATTTTAAATTTTTTAATTGAAACTTCTTGTTCCACACGGTGGTTGATGGGGACTCTGTTAATTGACCAATAAATCAATCTCTTCATTGTTTTAAAGTGTCGTAATTCTATAAAAATTGTTTCGTCTTATTATTTATGAGATGCAAAAAACTACGTAGAAAATTAGAATGAGAGAAGACTGCACTAATTCTATATCTTATTATTTATTGTTAAAGTTAATTTGGATTATTCATCCTTAACAATCTAAATTAACTTTAAGTACAAAATGTGAAAGATTAATTGGAATGTAATCACAAAAAATGGTAAAGATCATTCTCAATAGTAGCAACACAAATATCATCATTTTGATATTTTCTTCAAATTTAGATGAAAACCGTGTGTCTTTCTTCTTTTTTATTTTCTTATTTATAATACTATTATTTGTCATTCTTTTTTGTTACATATTATCATTTTTCATTTATAAATTGATAACACCATTAAGATTTAAGTTTATAATAAAAATTTTAAATGTCTCTAAAAAATAAGATAAAGATAATAATAAAAATAGTCCTAAAATATCATCATCAGACATGAAATAGAAGGAACATAAAATTCATTCAGCATGAAATAGAAGTAACATAAAATTCATTCAAGTAACATAAAATGAAAATTTCTTCCTTATACTTCAAACTTAAAAAACACGTATCTTATTAATGTGATTATAAACATTATCATTAATAAAATATCGATTAAAACTACATATATATTGATGCTCAAATCTTACATCAAATATAAAATCTGGCAAATGAATAGAAAATAAAAAAAAATACATTTTTTTCACAAAGAGCAAGTCTTTTATTTTTTCTTCCAATATCATTAAAACTAATTGACTTATTTATATTTAGCTTCATAATTTAAGCAAGTGGAACACAAAGAATCCAACAACTCTAATGCCACACTGATGGACCACACTTGACAAAAACAAAATAAACTTGCAAGAACTTGTATAGAGTAATAACAAATATACGACAACAATTATAATACATAAACAAACAACGGACATTAAGATTTTCAACGTAAAAAACTACCAAAGGCACAAGACAATCAATCAAAATCCACTATAATCAAAATAGGCATTTAGGAAAGTCTCAGACAAACAACAAACTTACAAACAAAAAAAAACAAGATCAAAGAACTTGAAAATTTGTACAAATTTGGATTGAATATCTCCCATCACATGAAACCAATAATGATCTTCCCATTTATACTGAAGAATCACATATTTTGAATCAATTGAAATTTTCAAGTCTCAATTCTATTATTACGATGATTATCTTGTAAATATGTGAGAATGAATTTCTATTCTCTTACTCTCAAAGACTATGCAATTCACTCTTCTAACCCTCTCACTACTTAGACAAGCAAGAAACATAATAAATTTCTATTTTAAATCTTTCTCATCATTAAAAGAAAGCCAAATACCTATCACAATATTCCATAACTAATACAATACAAAATAGAGTATCGGCATTTAGCACGAACACTTTTTATAAAATAATTTACAAATCCTATTTATTTATTTATTACACGATATTTATGTATTTAAGAGATAAAAAAAAAATTAGAACAACCTATGGAAACCATCCCACATTCTTCGTACATGACATTCGGGCACTAAAATTCATAATAACAATCATTCTCTACAAAGTGACTAATTTAATATAAAAAAAATTGTGATACAACTAGATAGTTAGAAGTGATTCGCATTTAAGATTGAAATGACGATGACGTGTATCAGCGAGGTTGACAGAAACAAAAACCTTATTAATTAATTAGGTGGGAATATAAAGGAATGACTTATCTAAATATGTCAATAGCTAGTTTAAAATTTGTATTTATCTCTCGTGTATTTAATGTTTATCAAGAAAATAACTGGACTGCGAGAGTTGAATATCAACTTGTCAAAATTTGACATGAAAGCGTATTGAGTTATGTTGAAATGATGGGAGGAGGGGGTCAGCATTATAATGAAAAAATACAATTAAATTAGCTGTTCCAAATCAAAGAAAAAGCAACCAAGTTCTCTGTAGCCAGCTCTAAAATGCTTCTGCCCCACTGTTTCTCAATGTTTGATCAATACGTACTAGATGAATATATTCCAATTCAATGCATAAAGCATACATGATATACATATGGTGAAATCCCAAATGATTGAACAAGCACACAAGTCAAGAGGCAAGCAATAAAATAATAAAAACCCATTATTTCAAGACCTTTCTTAATGTTGAAAATCCTCTTTATTTGGTCTGTGGATTAACACACAAGTTTCCACCTAAGTTCCATTCATTTAGCATAATAAAGTCAAGCTGAGCTGTCAAAGAGCCTCCACAATTCAAATATATTCTTTATATATCTTCACTAACACTATATATTCCTTCTCCTATGGTCCTATATTTTCACTTATGAGAATGCCAACATGGCTATTAATGTAGCTTCTGAAGAGATCCTTGAGAATGTGTGGGCTAAAATCCTGAGAAGTGATAGAAGGGATGATGCAGCAGAATCTCCTAATTCCTTGGAAGAACAGCCTAACCCTGATGGAAGAGAAGGGTCAATGGAAATTCTGAAAAGGCTTCCAAGTTTAGGGAGATGGATATCAATGGGGGCTGATTTCTGGGAAGAAGTTTTATCTAGTGTTGTTCTAACTGCTGAAAGCAATAAAGATTCTGGTGACACCATTATGGAAACTGGCAGTGTTACTAAATCCAAAAATAATAAAGTAGAAGATGGTGGCAAAGCAGCAAAAGTAGTAGCAAAACACTATAGGGGTGTAAGGAGAAGGCCATGGGGCAAATATGCAGCAGAGATTAGAGACTCATCAAAGAAAGGTGCTAGAGTCTGGCTTGGGACATTTGAAACAGCTGAAGAAGCAGCTATGGCTTATGACAAAGCTGCTTTGAGACTTAGAGGGCCAAAGGCATATCTCAATTTCCCGCTTGAGACAGTTGATGCACAGGCTTCAGGTATAGGCCAGAATGGAATCGGTTGGGACAAAGAAAACTCTTGCAATGCCCAGAAGAGAAAAGAAGAATTTGTGTATGAAAAACCTGTAACAAAAAAATTGGCCGGATTGGAAAGCGCGCTAGAAAATGAACTTGATGTTTTTGTGTTTCAGGACTTGGGGAGTGATTACTTGGAAAATTTGCTCTCTAGTTTTTAATAATGGAAGCAACTTATCACTTATATGTATAGCATCTTTGAAGTTCTTTTATGTATTTTCTAACTTCTTGAATCAACAGAACAAAATATGAAAGACCATGATTCTGTATATCACAACATAGTTCATTTTCTCCCCCTTCCAGGTACCTGAATCATAATAGAGTTCTATCAGTTACCCTTTCTCCATCTTAATACATTAGCTAGCTCAATACTATAATCGAACTTTGAACTTAAAAAATGAAGATAGAAAGGTTAAACGCATCATAGTAGTGTTGTAGTAGTTTATTGTTTTCTGAAAAACCAATCTCTTATTTAAGGAGGATACACACTGTTTTAAAACGTAAACCATCATAATTAAACATGTTTACGATTTATGTTATTAGTGTTGTTTACTCAAACCTGGTTCAGGTTTAACCTGATGAGAATCTCAGTTCTGTTTTTCTAGCATTTTGTGTCATTTACCCAATTTCAATCTCTGTTATGCATATTGATCATGACCTTGTACTGCATGGGAGAAAAATATATGTTAAATTGAAATTATTAAAATTTAAATATAAAATATATATTAAAAATTATTGTAAAAATTAAAATTGATTTCATACAAAAAGATATTTGATAATAGAATTTATAAAAGAAATTAAACATTTTTATTTATATATTCAACTTGTAACTTGGATATAAATATAATTATATATTAATAGGTAGAGAAAGACTAATGCAAAACTAATGAGTAAAAAAAGAATAAGGATGTCAAAAGAAAACGAATATTATTATTTTACTGATGTTTCAGACATTTTTATTTTTACTTTTATTTTTATGTCGAAAAAGAAATGTGCATCTCTAATTGACCGTCGTTAAGACACTTAATGTGTCAATTCAATTTGTTGTGTTAAATGATATTAACTAATAATAATAAAGGTATTAGATTGATCAACGGTTTATAATTTTAGAAATTATTTTTTATTCTTTAATTTCAATGACTAATTTAATTGATATTGTAATTTCATCAACTAAATTGATTAGTATATAGTTTAAAACATCAGAAACTATTTTATCATTTTATTAATTTGGACTGACTTAACTGATTACAACAAGTTCAGAAACTAAGTTGATTATTCACTCAAATTTAAATAATTTGGAATCAATTCTAAATTAAAAAAAGGTGGTTTGAAATTCAGTCTTCCAGGAAAAAAAAGGTGGCGTGAAGTAACCACAAGTAGCATTCTTGGAACCAAAGAAAGGAGGGTTTGATTAAGTAAGATAATGACTAATAGTAGAGAAATCGATTATTTATGACAGGGTGGTATTTTTTTTATCGGTAAAAATCGAGGGAGGTATCTTAGAAATGTAAAAGGTTACCACCAAAAAGATAGACTTAATTAAGTTTTTAGGATCTATTTATTTTAAAGTTTAATTAAATTGATTTGAATGAAATTAATTTTTTCTTAAAAAAATAAAATTAAAGATTTTTACTCGTTAAAAAAAGTTTGTTCAAATTATTTTTAATTATAAATCTTACATTAAAAGGTGTATGATGGTGGAAGTAATGGATTTTAAACATACACGGAACGATATGCAAATGCGTCCTGGTAGTCTGTAGTTGGATGATTTAAATAACGTTGCTGGCTTCTGAAACTTGTGTTGTTTGGTGAAGGAAAATTGAAAATTCTAATTATTTTAGTATGTCATGCACGGATTTATTCATTAAGAAAGAACCACAGATGCTATTACTCCTTTATATATTTATATAATAGATAAATATTTTCTTTTTTTAAAAAATATATAAAAAAGTATACACTAATAATATAAAATAATTTTATTTTATCATTTAATTATAAATATAAATATATATGTATAATATATTTATTGACTTCTATAATAATTATCTTAAAAGTTGTATCGATCATAAATAGATATAAAAATTTATTAAAGATGATGTCAAAATTTTTCTTTTGTAATTATTTAAATTTCTAACTTTTAATAAATAATATTTTTAAAAATATTTATTTTGTATACATAAAACTAAAATCAATCTTTATCTTAAATGATAATAATCTAAACGTTTGTAAATTTTACACTATTTTATATTAGTTATAGTTTTGAACCTTGCGGTAATAACAATAAATATAATTAATTTTATATAATTTTACATTAACTAACTTAAAAATATATATGTATATACATGAGAAGTCTCAAGAAAAGAGGACCAAGGTCCTGTTTACCTCCTATAGATGTGTCCCTAATACCAATAATAATTTGTAATTGTTAGTGTAAAACTTTACATTGTCAATATGCAGTCATTAAATTATAAAAATAAATTATTATTAAATACTTAACATTAGTTTTAGATAATTGATGTCAATAAAATAATAAAAACAATTATACTTAAATATATTTTTAATCTCTATAATTATGTAATTTTTTACTTTTGATCCCTATAAAAACTTGTTTTTCATCCTAACAAATTTTAAACAATTTAGATTTGATCCTTATTATTAGTCCTTATTATACAATTGACAACACGACTATGTCCAATGTAAATAATTGGGATGTCAACAATTATTATGACATCACAAGGATTAAAAATATATGAACATATAATAATATTTCATTTTAATAATATAATAATTTTTATGTGAACAAGGACATCATGTTGTAATAATATTTATGTTAATAATATTTTTTAATATTTATGTTTGATCCTATTTAAATAGAAGATAATAATTTTAATATTTTTTTTTATTTTGATTCTCATTTTTTGTATAATTTATCTGTGAAATTTACAAAATTTTAATATTTATTTAATCTATATTATTTCAATATTTATATTAAAAGAAAAAAAATAAACAAAATACGAATAACAACTTAACATCATGATTAAAAGAAAAATGATAAATTAAAATTTATTTTCACATTATGACGATAAAAATTACAACAAAATAATATCATCAAATTATCAAATTCTCAAATTGAATAAAACACCAAAAATACTTAAGATTATCCAAATTACACAAAAATATTATTAACATCTTCGTTAGAGTTTTATATGCGATTAATGATTTTTTTCTCATAAAATTTCTTTAAATTTAAGTATTTTATCACAATACCTAATATCTAAAAAGATGCAAAAATAAAATAAAATATAAATAACAAAGTAAACATTTGTAATAAAAAAAAATAGCAAGTAGAAAAACATAATACTTATAAAATAAAAAAAATTAAGACATTGCAAAAAAGTGAAGAAACAATAAATAGAAAAAACATCACTAGTGTATATAGGTATCTAAATATTAATCTAATTATATAATTTTCCTAATTAAGTAATTATAAAAGAAAATATTAATATTTTTTTATTTTAGACAATATTTTTTTATGATAATTTTTTCTCTAACAACAACTTTTTATATATTAATAGATTAATAGATATCAAATCAAAAAAAATATTTAAAATATCATTGATTTGAGTGAATATGTACTCAAATTTCTTAAATAAAATCTCATATTCAAATCTTATAAATAGAAAAAAATTCACTAAAAATATTTAGTTAAATTTTTATAAAATTTAATAATTGATAAAATTAGTGAATATTTTATTTCAATAAAAATAATTACTTAAAAAAATTACTATTTTGATTTCATAATAAATGTGTTCTAAGTATTTTTTATAGACAAGAAAATTTAATAAATAAATGAAAGAATATAAAAAAATTTGACAAAATAAATCTTATCATAATTAATTTATTTATAATTTACATTATTTATTTATGATATTATTAAAATATAAATAAAAAATAACACTTAATTTTTCTGAGTAACTCATACGCTTGGAAAGTTGGAACTAAGGTAACACGTGGAAGTTCCTACGCCAATAAAGGAGGTGAGTAATAAATGCAAAAGGGGTGAGTAAATTCATTGGCTTTTGCATGGCGGCTAACGCTACCATATTAGTAGTACCAAAAGATGTGACGAACGGTTTGAAATTGATTAATCTTTTTGCATGGCTCAACATCGAACCAATGTCTCAATCACATTGAAATTTAAGTTACTCATCCTCCAACTATAAAGGCATCGGTTTGAAAACTCTCCCTGCAATATTAAATGCAATGCGGCTGGTAAGTAACTCCAATGGCTCTTGTATTTTACACTAGCAAAAGTGAATCAATGACAATTTAACAAACAAGTTGTACTTAATCTTATATAAAGTTGTTTAAGTCAATTAATTAAATAACATACGATAATTATTATAAATTTTTTATTTTTACTACATCAATATTAAATTTTTAATATTGTACTAAAAATCTAGTTTAATTGATTAAATAGAATATATGAATTATTATAAATTCTTAATATATGTATTCTATTCTTATAAATAAGTAATTAGATTTACCGAATCATACCGACCAATAAAAAAAAATATAGTAAAAATAAGGAGGAATGTAATTCTCAAATAAATTGACTAATTCTTTCTCAATCACTCAACAACTATAACCCATCAACACTCACCCCTACTCAATACTAAAATAAATTAGCTACTCTCAACCACTAGAACTTGACCTTTCTCCTCTAATCCTGTTTGTTAGTGCAATCAAAATGTAGCTACATCATTTAATAATGTGAAAGGTTCCTTGTAAATACCAACTATCCATATTGTTTATTGTGTATACCTTTCGATAGGAGTGGGATTTTCTGGATTTGAAAAAGAAATTGCAGGAACTTGAAATTGCAATTCAGCTACTTATATTTAGAGTCTTGTGAGTAATTATTATTGGATCGTGTGGCCAAATGTTTTAGTTAATTTTTATATATAGGAGTGATATTTTGCAATATCATTTCTGTATGGGCATAATCAACGCTGTGCAATAAATGGACAAAATTACAATCTGAGACGTTCCAGAACAAACAGCGACGTGTATATAATAGTCACAAGAAAAATACGTGATCATGAATTTATCTGTAAAATTTACCCTTCAAAAGTTGGTTAAAAAAACAATAGATACAAATTAATTTTATTCATATTTTCCTGCTATCCACTACAAGTCACTATCTACCTTTTATTTAAACTTCTGAATCCAAGAGATCACAGCTTCCACTCTACATATTGTTGTTGCACCAACTTCTCTTAGCATAATTGCTTTTTCTCCTTGTACTATCACGGACTGGATCAATTACTCACAAAAGTTTCTTTTATTTTTCTATTATTTCTATCTGCTTTTTTTATTATTCTTATTTTCTTCTTCTCTTAATTTTTATGTTTGTTATATTGGATTTTTTTTAAATCAATATTTAAGACTCGTCTGGGATAATTTTTGATTTCTAATTTTTAAATATATTTCAAAAATAAAACATATTTTGTAAAAATAGAACTGAAATAATTTTTAACTTAATTTTAAAATATTTTTAGATCTATTTTTAAATAAAAACTGTAAATTTGATTGATTTTAAAAAATACAAACCTATTACTTTTAACAATGAATTTTCTTATCTTATCACTATTTCTATTATCGTCATCATCAATATTACCACTATTGTTGTCGTTGTCGCTTTCATTATTACCATTTTTATCAACACCATTATCTATTGTTATTGTTATCACTGTCATCGTTGTCACAATTGTCGTTGCTACTTTCATTATCATCATTACCACATTGATATTTTATAATGTTATTATTATTTATTTGTTTATAATTTTTTATTTTATACAAATTAAATATAAACTGTAAAAATTTAATATTATATATCTTTATTATTATTGTCATCAAAATTGTGTAATATTTTTAGTTATTTATATAGTTTTAA
>JAMLFT010009306.1:0-12840 GCA_026544285.1 Pachyrhizus erosus | reverse complement strand
ATAATTAAAAAAATTAAGATAAATTTTTTAATATTTATAAAAACTAAAAAATATATTTAAATTATTATTTTTTGTTCTCAAACCAACTAACATTAAATTTTATCCTGTTTTTTGGTCTTTATTTTTTTTTTCTCTCTTTCTTTTGTTCTTATTTTGCAGTTTCTTTCCAACCGAAGTGTCAGACGAAATCTGTTTCACCTCATCCCGTATTAAATTTGTCCTTAAAAAAATTAAAATTACTATAAACTTTCTTGAAAATCTCGCCATAATTTTATGAAGAAACCCACTTGAATTAGACAATTTCTATAAACCTACTTTCACGTTACTAATGCTAATTTAGAAATTTATTTTCCCACCAACAAAACAAAAAAAGTGACAAACAATAATCAAGACTATGTTCACCATTTTAAAATTTTCACAGAAAGATTAATGCCTACACTATGTCATGCAGTACCTTAATTTATAGTAATCACTCATCACTTATCACTTAATAGATACAAAAACCTTGTCGTTAAAAGGTAATTTCCATACAAAGATGTGCTTTTTCGTAAAAATAAAAAATAGAATGAATTGTTCACCTTATAAAAGAAGTAAATTCTGTATACACTCGCATGTTTTGTTTGAATTAAGAGCAAAACAGACAGAAAAAAAATAAACTAAAAAATAAATAAAATAAAATATTATATTGTTTAGATGAATAAAAATAAAAAATAAATAGAAACTAAAAGATTTGAGTTAGTTGATTGAATAACTTATGTAAATTATTGTAAATTTTTTTATTCAATTCTTCTAAATTAAAAAAATTAATTAGAAAAAAAATTCTTTTCATTTGTTTGAATGAGTAAAAAAAGTGGAAATAAATAAATAATATTGTAAATTTTTTTATACTAACTAAAACACTTAAATTTAACTTAAAAATATGAACTTTTTATTATATTATTTTTTTATTAATATATTTTTTTAAATAAAAAATACTTTACCTTTTAAATATTTAAAACCAAAAAAAGAAATAAGACACTATTTCCCCCTTCCATTTTGTATTTCATGTGGGGAAATTATGTTTGTAATGACTTCCACAAATTTAATTTCCATTGCTTTACTTCTCTTTCATTTTTTTTATAATTAAAAGACATTTAAGACTTTTCTTTGACATTCAACTAATTTTACTCTGATTGAATCAACCCATCTTGAGGTAAAAGTCTATTTCATTTTTTTATTTCCTTCCCTTTTATTCTTTCCATTTTAAATACATTCAACCAAATAAAAGAATAGCATGAAAAGTTTTTATATTATAATCTAATTAAAAATAAAAAACTAATATACCCAATAAACTTATTAACTTTTAGAATGATTATTTTAAAAGTAAACCTAACACAAATTCTTAGTCTAAGTGCATAAAAATTAATCCCTCTCTATAAAAGAAACTCCAAAAAGTTTATTTGGTACTAGATGTAAAAAGTAAAACCAGCATTACATGTCTAGTAACAACTAACACAAGTCACACAACCACTGAAATAGGCTTGTTTCTTGTGTCTGGTGGGAATAGACATCACACAAGCGACACAAGCGACACGACACACCACAAGTTGAAATAAAAAACTAAAAACTAAAATAAATGAGCAACGAAATTGGACTATGTATAAATTAATAAACAAAAGGACTCAACACAACGGAGAAAGAGAAACAGAGAGAGAGAGAGAGAGAGTGTGTGGTTTTTCATTATTCCAACCGAGTAACGCCGTTTCCCCTCCCATCGTTTCAGACAACACAACAGAGACCCGCGTCGTTCAACGGAACCTCTTCTGCTTCTTCAGCTTCAGCTTCAGCTTCTGTAACTGTTGAAGTATTACGTTAAACGCTGTCTTCAGAGTTTTGTAACGGGATCTCGAAAAGAGGATTCACTGATTCAGATTGGTTCTAAAGCGTGACAAGACGAATCGTTTTGTTGTCGTGAATATTTCTTTTTTTTTTTTCTTTTTTAATTTTTTTGGGCGTTGACTTGTGTTGAACCATGTTGAGCCGCGCTACGAATGTTGAAGGTGGGAGGAGAGTGAATGTTTTGTGGAATTTGAGGTTTCTTTTTTTGTTTGTTTGTTTGTTTGGTTAACGTTGTTGTTGTTGGTGTTTTTTTTTTTTTTTGGTGTGGTGGAGCAGTGGTTGGTTCGGGGGAGAGTGAAGATGAGCTGTATGAGCAACTATGGAAGGCTTGCGCGGGACCACTGGTAGATGTTCCTCGTGTTGGCCAGAGAGTTTTCTACTTTCCACAAGGCCACATGGAGCAAGTGAGTTTTGCAAGATTTAAGAAAACAATTATTTTTGTGTGTAATTATGACTGTGATTTTGTTTTTGCTTTAGAAGAACGTGAATTTTGATTGATTTTTGTTTTATTTTAATTTTTTTAATTTGTTGGTGTTGTTGTTGTTGTTGGTGGTGTAGTTAGAGGCATCAACCAACCAGGAACTGAATCAGAGGATTCCTTTGCTGAAGCTTCCCACGAAGATCCTTTGTCGCGTGGTGAACGTTCATTTACTGGTATTTTTTTTCTCTCTTGTAATTATCCTTCATTTTGTTATTTTTTTTATTTAAATTGTGGGAAGGGGAAATTATGAATCTTGTTTGGTAGTGTTGAGAAGATGGTGGAAGGGGCATCTTGGTTTTGGAGTTTCTATTATTAGGTAAGGTTTTAAACTTTGGTTGCAGTCGTAGTTTGTTCGCGATCCTTGATGTTGTGGGAAATTGCGGATAAATGCGGTTGATGTTGCTGTAATTGTGGTTGTGGAGACTAAAAATGTTGATGTTGTAGTTAAAATGGTGGTCGTGGGCCGGCTTTTGAAACGTTTATTATGTTATGGGGGAAAACCAGAAGATGATACAAAAACTTACCTTGAATTATGGCATGTTTTAGGCTGAGCAAGAAACGGATGAGGTTTATGCACAGATCACTTTGGTGCCGGAGTCTAATGTAAGGATGTACATGCCCCTTTTGATTTTCAGTGTTTTCATGGTCAATTTTAGATTCTTTTCTGTTGTTGTTTGGATTCTAATGGAATAAATGTGTTAGCAAGATGAGCCTACAAATGCTGATCCGTGCACTGCTGAACCTGCTAAAGAACCAGTTCACTCATTCTGCAAGGTCTTGACTGCTTCAGATACCAGCACCCATGGTGGCTTCTCTGTTCTCAGGAAACATGCCAATGAATGCCTTCCTGCGTTGGTAATTTGATCTGTCTTGTTTTAGTTGAATTGTTTTTTGGTGTCCTTATTCAGATTGTCTTATTTGGAAAACTATGTTTGGATTTGTTTTATTAGGACATGTCCCAACCAATACCAACTCAGGAACTGGTTGCGAAGGATCTTCATGGTTATGAATGGCGCTTTAAGCATATATTTAGAGGTAAAGGAGATGAGAATTGAGGAGTTTTGTTTTCAGTCCTTTTGATTTAACTTTCTGATTGCCTACTGATTTTTCCCTGAACTTGTTTTTGTTTAACAGGTCAGCCGCGCAGACACTTGCTCACAACTGGTTGGAGTACTTTTGTGACTTCCAAGAGATTAGTTGCTGGAGATACCTTCGTGTTTTTGAGGTAAACATTAATTGCTTTTCCTTTTGTTAGTTTTATTCATATGGGTTAGAAATTTTCTTGATTTTCTGTAAATTCATGCAAGATTTTTTTTTCTTCCTATTTTGCTATGCTAGTGTTACTTTAACTAAGATCTTGTTTGTAGAGGTGACAATGGAGAATTACGAGTTGGAGTGAGGCGTCTAGCTCGTCAGGCAAGTAGCATGCCATCATCGGTGATTTCCAGTCAGAGCATGCACCTGGGAGTTCTTGCAACAGCCTCTCATGCTGTAGCCACTCAGACCCTTTTTGTAGTATATTATAAGCCAAGGTAGAAATTTTATTTGTTTCAAGAACTACAATGATAAATAAATAATTAGTGGATGATTGTTGACATGAGTTTTATTTGCTTAGGACGAGTCAGTTCATCATAGGCGTGAACAAATATTTGGAGGCTACGAACAACAAGTTCAGTGTTGGCATGCGGTACAAGATGAGATTCGAGGGGGATGATTCTGCTGAAACTGACAAAAGGTAGAAAAATTTATCAAGGTAGTTTGGTTTATTATGTGTGACCTTTTCATATCTGTTGATTCTAATACACTGTTGATCAGATTTTCGGGTACCATAGTTGGAGTGGAAGATATTTCTCCTCATTGGGTAAATTCAAAATGGCGATCACTTAAGGTATTGTTATCTTTCACTCTGCAGTTGTTCCTTTTTATTTTGGTGATCTTATGTTACTCATCTTTTCATATTTTGTCAATCTCCAGGTTCAGTGGGATGAACCTGCAGCTGTTCCAAGACCTGATAGGGTTTCGCCATGGGAGATAGAACCCTTCGTTGCTTCTGCTTCTACACCCTCTGTTCAACCTACTACGGTAAAGACTAAAAGGCCTCGACCACCCAGCGAAACTCCAGATATTGGTGAGTAATTATTTGCAATAATTCTTCTCATTTCTTATATTGATTGAGTTATTGGTTTTGTTTGACACTCAACAATTACTTTCAAACTTACTAGATACAACATCCGCTGCTTCTGTTTTCTGGGATGCTGGTTCTGATATGACACAAAAAAATGTTTTAGCTGAAAGCAAATGGAATGACAATACTGGTACGTGGCATCATATGCAAACTGACATGAATAATAAAAGCAACAGCAACAACAGTATGTTAAGGAATCAGACAGAAGGAAGTTGGCTTTCTTCTCCACATTCTAGTTGTCCATCTCATTTGTTTCAGGACACAACAGATGAGAGCAAGAGTGTCTCGGCTTGGCCTGTGTCAAAGCCTCATTCATCTAGATTGAACAATGATCACGTGCTTGACATAGTTGACAAGGAGAGCAAAGTTGAGACTGCTACAAGTTATCGGTTGTTTGGAATTGACCTTATTGATCATTCTAGGAACACACCTTCTGTAGAGAAGGCATCTACACATGCAGTAAATGTACCCAAAGTTACTGCTGAAGGCTATGCCAGCACCAATGGCCATAAATCGGATGTACCAATGGCCTCTTCCAAGGAGAGGAAACAGGAACTGCTGCAAGTATCTCCAAAGGAGACTCAGAGCAAGCAAATTAGTAGAAGTCGTACCAAGGTATTGAACATAGACTGTTTGTTTGGATAAACTGTTTAGATGTTTTATAATACAAGTCTAATAAGAATTTTTTCTAACATGAGCCTTCCATTGATGTTCAAAACCTTCCAAAAGGTTCAAATGCAGGGGGTTGCAGTGGGTCGTGCTGTGGATTTGACCATGTTGGATGGGTATGAGCAACTTATAAATGAATTGGAGGAGATGTTTGACATAAAGGGACAGCTCCAACACAGGAATAAGTGGGAAATTGTCTTCACTGATGATGAAGGTGACATGATGCTTGTGGGAGATGATCCATGGCCGTGAGTATCTAGTTAAAACACAATGTTTCTGTTGAAAGAATAAGTTGTAGGAGTAGTAGGAATAATAGTGCCGATTCAATAAGGGAAAAAGAAAAAGTACAAGTAGAAAATATCATAAATAAGTGTTACACCATGCTGATAGGTATCATATTTTCTTGCAGTGAATTCTGTAATATGGTGAGAAGAATCTTCATTTGTTCCAGCCTGGATGTGAAGAAGATGAGTTGTGGAAGCAAACTACCAATCTCCTCAGTGGAAGATGGGACTGTAATAAGCTCAGAGACAACTGAAACCTGAGACCTTGACATTCTTTCTTGTGGTTTTGCGTTTGTTTGTCAACACCCAAAAGCTGATCCTTCTTGTTGCTTCAATTGTTTGTGGGAAGGAAGTTGGTCTATTTGGGCTGGGTAAGTTTCATGTTATTAGATGTGAAACACTAGCTAATTGTAACTTAATTTGTAGAGACACCATGCATTAATTGTGTTAGAAAAAGACCAAAACAGATTTCTTTAATAAATTAGTAGGAAATGGCAAAATTAGGCCTAGTATCTGTGAATATTCATGTTAAGTTGGAAGTAGAATGTTGGGGGCTGATGTTTTCAAAGACTTGCCTTTTTTGTTTAATGGGCTTATTCATTGGTGCTTTGTATGCATATAATGTTGTGTACTGTGCCCTCCAAAATTCTTATCTGGGTGAGCCAATGTCTGTTGCTGTCATCAGTGAATGTAAATTATGGCATTAAATTGCTTCAATTGTATTGTTCAGAAATGCAGTGGTCCACTGTGCCAGTGAGTCACTGATTCTCCTGACAAATGGGTTGAATTTTGCAGGGTGGTGGTACCCCTCAAAATTCAACAACAGTAAAATTTCATGTTACCACTCAAACCTCCGTAGAGAAGGGTTTACGCTCAATTTTGTTGGAATTGAACCATAATTCCAGCAATTCCCACAGGGAGAAGAACTACTTACTCTAAGAGTAAGTCATGAACACTTACAAATATGAAAAATTTAACTATTGAATCCTGATTTATTTTAATGATCATGCGTGTAATATTTTAATTAAATTGAATATTTATAGATATGTAATTTTATAGTCAATATTTATATTATGAGAAACATATTATAGTTAATTGATAAAGTATTAAATAACTCTTAATATATAGTAAGTTTGATAATATTTATTACTTAACAATGCTGATTAGTAATTTGTACTATGGCTACATTTGAGTATTATTAAATGTTTATTATCAGTTAATCGTTCATGGATACAAGTTACATGTCCCCTATTTACTAATAGGAGTTTGATAAAACAGTAAAAGTGTAAATACATATTTATTGTGAATGTGCAACTTGTAATTATTTTGTTATCGTTTATAGTCATTAAGACTGGCGTCTAACGTGAAGTTCAGTGTAACGTGAAGCCATTTGTTTCCTTCTTTAGCGGAATACACATACTTGCCTACCAAGGTTATCTTATTAGATTATTTCAATAATCCGTTGTATGTATATAATTGATTAAAGTTATATTAGTTTGGAGTATTTATTAAAATTTGTTGTTTATTTTTTTAAAATATGTTCTCATGCATCCTAAGATTTTAAATTTATGATTATTCTTCAACAGTTTTTTTTCATCTCTTTTTTGCGTTATACAATTCTTTTTGCCGTAATTTATTATGTAATTTGATTTTTTTTATCCAAATGAAATTAGTTATTTTGAAATCACTTTTCAGCAAACTTGTTCAAAAGAAAATTGATTCTAATTAGTTTAATCGATTGTAACAATAATTAATCATGCACAAAATTAATTGTTGAGATAATTTAATTTTTGCAGTTTTCCCAAATGTGAGAAAAGTTAATTGTTAGTTGTAGTCGTGTAAAAAAAAAAAAATCATTAGTTGTATCCAACAAATAATAATCAATTATTTTTCAAAATTTTTTCTAAAAAAACAATTAAAGTTGTGAAATTTTAGCTGTCCCAAATTGGTATAAGCTGTTTCACATTAATATTGTAACATTTAAATTTATTTATCGTATTATGCACTTCCTATTTAATTATCAGAATATTCATTTTCTTTAACATTGTGAAGTTGCTTAAAATTACATTGTTATTTTTATTTTCTGAGTTTAGGAGCCTTGCCATTTATCATTTCGTTCCTTGTTTTTGACCTTCAAAAGAGTCACCCTTTACAACTTGCATTCACCTATATTTTTCGTCTGTAATTTTTTATTTTTCTTCTTTGATTCCTTATTTTGCTCAAGTCGATACTTAGATGCTTGACACCGTAATTTGTAGCATATGCACATTGGAGACATTTGAGAATTTGTAAAATATGTTTAACATTTATATATTTTCATCATTACAAGTATTTTACACTGTTAATTAATTAAAAGTAATCTTTAGTATAATTTTTAAAATAATTACTAATAAATAAATAATTTTTATCATAAATGACAATATATGATTAAATAAAACTATAAAATACTTTTATACCATCAGTGTATTCTAATTAAATTCTTGTGAACTTGCATTACACTTCAAAACCTTATGTTTTAAAGTTTAGTTAAGGTTTTGCTTCAAAAAGTTTAGTTAAGGTTTATTCATTCATTTATCATTATATGAATATTATTAATTTCACATAAAAATAAAGTCAAAAGGAGTAGTTAAGTTGTCAGTTTATTATCAATGTATAAAAATTAAAAATATGACGTTAAGAATTTACTTTTTGACTTCTCGGTGTCTAAACGATATATTGATTATAAATATTTGAAAGAAACCTACTTTGACTAATAAAAATAAAACGTGCTGAAACATGAAAATAAAATTAAAAATCATAATAATTAAGTCAAAAAGGAAAAGCCAATGGTCTATGTTGTTCCCGTCGTACCGGAAAAGAAAAGTTATGCTAGGTTATGCTGTGCCAAGAATTGGTCTAATTAATTTGCACGAAGTATTCCTTACCTAATTCAAAATTGATTGTGACATGATACAGCAATGTCGACCGATAGCTGTACCATTTAAATTCTTTTTTTTTTCCTACAAATAATAATAATGAAGATATGGTACTTCAAACAAAAACTATTAATTTTGACCCTTGGGATCTCAAAAGGTCTGGGTGGTTCCCAAATCACCAAGGATACTAAACCATATTAATATTTGACATAAAAGACATGGTAACTGAGGGTTATCTAATACTTCCTTCTTCCCATATCTTTAGATATAAATATTTAAGGTTAATTATATGAATTAAGAAATATTTAATAAATATGCATTTAGATTAAAAAATCTTTATTTAATATCTCATTAATAGTAAAATCTTATTAAATTAGTATTTATGTATAAATTTTAAGGTTTAGTCTTCATCACTCTTAACTTTCTTATACATTTTTAATTTGATTCATATATATATATATATAACGCATTCCTAATCTAATCCTTATAAATTAAGAATGTGTTATATTATAAAGACTAAATTAAGAATGAGATTATTTAAGTTTTTAATTTTTTAACTTTTTTAGATTTTAATTTTTAGTTTTTTAAAATATTTTTGACGATTTTGAATCTTCCATTAATTTTCATTAATTTTTAGTTCTTTTAATTTTTTTTTCAATTTTAGTTCTTTGTTTATTTTACATTTGAAACTAATTTTGAGTAATAAAAATAAAAATAGATAATTTTTTTAAAAGAGACTAAAAATATTGACAAAAAATTAATAAAGAACTAAAAGTTAGCAAACAATTTTTATGGGATTAAAAATTAGAATTTAAAGAAGTTGAGAGATAAAAACTTAATTAACACATTAAGAATGCATTGCAAATATAAGGATCAAGTTAACAATGTGTAATAAAGTTAACAGTCAATATATAGCAATAAAAATGAGATAAAAAACATTTATATGTATAAGAACCAATTAAATAATTTTTTAGTATAGAATCAAATTGAGAATTCATGATATATATCAGTTGAACTAAATTATATATATTAGGATAAATATATTTTTAATCTTTATAAATATTAAAAACTTATTTTTAATACTTCTATTTAAAATTTTTAATTTTAATCTCTTATTTGATCAAATGTGTCATAATTGAATCTAATTACTTCTCCATCAACTAGTGTTAAGGGTAAGTTAATTTTTGCTGGTAAAAAAACTGCTTCAAAATGTGAATTATAGATTAGTAAATGTAGCAATTTTTAACTACTATAAAAACTCAATACCACAATTTACCTTCGTTCACAGCAACGTTGAAGGCAACAAGGATGTTAAAGTCTTTGGCATTATGATTTTTGTGATGGTTAAAAACCATCACATTTTGTAATCTATATAGTTCACATTTTGCAGCCATTTTTTACCATAAAAAATTAAATCATCATTAACTATAGTTAACAGAGTTAGTAATTAGATTTAAATATGATATTTTTTTATAAAATGAAAGACTAAAATTTAATAATTTAAAATAGATAAACTAAAAATAAATTTTTTAATATTTATAGAAACTAAAAATAGGTGTAATCCTTATATGTTTAGCTTATTTCTTAAAGATATTAGTAAATTTTCTTTTGTCCAATATCATAAATATTTGTTATATGAAATAATTCTATTTAAACTAAAAATATTATAGCATGATGAGACTAGTTAAAGTGAATATTTTTTTTCATACATAGAAGTAAAATATGAGACTTTATTTAAGAAAAGTTAAGTTTTTTTTTTCATATACTAAGTTTGTTTTATTGCAAAAAAGATAAGAGGTGGCAGCTAGGGAAGAAGGAAAAAGTATTGAGAGGCTTCAATTTATTCCCCTTGGAATTGGAAAACTATATTACATAAGAATTTAAGTAATCATGGAGAGGGGTTTCACTAGCTATGGTTGCCTAAAGAGAGTTCATAAATGCAATTATTGTGAATCATTGAAAATCAACTATTGTAAAGGTTGTTTGTTACATTGTTATCCATGAATACAATGACAAAACCACCTAATGTTTGGAACAACACATGGAAGTTTTTGTGTGATGGAATGTAGTATGACAAAAGAAGAGATCTACCTATTCCGAGCACAATTCTTTTGGCATTTCTTTGTCATTTCATTTGTAAATATTTAAATAGATTATTAACACATTTATTTGTTTTGTAGATCTTCAAATTTATGATGATGAACTAAAGAATTTGGTTTATCTAATTGGAGAAGTTGCTTCAATCAAATTGGAGATCCTTTATTGACTATTCCTATATGTCATTTCTTGTGATGTTAGATATACTTGACTTTTAGAATAAGTTGATTATAGATTAAATGAGCTATGATTGAGATGAAATGAAAAATTCACTGTTCTCTCATGGAGTTGTAGACGATTAAGCAAAAGAGTGTATACCAAAAAACCATTGACTATGTTGTGTTTGCATTAAGTGGATGATTTCTTTTATGGATATTAGGGTACTAACAAAACATTTTTATGGAGACTTTTAGTGGCATTGTGTTGATAACGAATTTTGGTTATATATTTGAATTTCAAATCCAATAAATAAGAAATTTAAAATAAGGACTTCACATTTTTTAACAAAAATAAATGTTGGAGTTCTTTGATCAAATTAACAACTATTTAAGCTTTTAGTTTGAGAAAAGTTACACACAAAATTCAATTTTAACTATTACTTCAATTGTTTGTTCCTATTTCTAGTATAAATTTTGAACAAACACAATTATTTCATTTCGATTACCAAGCACCAAAACTTGCATGTGTAATATCTACAATTCATGTTGGTCATATGTTCGATTTAACTTAAAGATACAAATGGAAAGAATTGTAAATATTAAACATTAAGGAGTTATAGATAAAAAGGATTTATCGAAAGTAGAAAATGGATGAAGAAGAAGAATAATTGTAAGAAATCTTCTATACTTTAAAAGATAAAATGGACAAGAACATACACTTTTTCATTAGAACCGTGAGCCATAAGTGTTGCATTTTGGCATGTAGGAAGTTAAGAAAATGTAGGTTGAAAACATAGATTGAAATTTTATGGAAATTTTTAAAACGTTTTATTTATTTGATCAATTATGGACATTTAGTATCACTTAATAAATAAAATGTGCCATTTAAATTTTTAAAGAAGAAAACCTAATATGGTCTCAAATGTATAACATATACTTTAAAATAGTTAAAACAAGATGGTTAAAGTGGACATCTCTGGTCACTGAACATACATATATACATAAAGTAGTGAGTTGGACATGAGTAAGATAACATATACGTTTTCGATTAGAAGTAACCTATATAACCCCAAATATATACAAAATACATGTAGTGAGAAGTACGATGACTAAATATATATAAAAAAATTTGAAACCTTGGTTTACCCATAACAACATACATAAAAAGCAAAAAATCTAGTCTTAGAGTAGTGATCACTAAACCCAAACCTTGTGTAGGAAGTTGCACCAAAAAGTAAAAGTCACAAGTTAGAAAATTAGAGGAATCCTAATAACATGATCCCTATGAAGAATTCTTATGGAGGTCCTCATCAAGATCCTCCTTAGGGTCCTAGTTAGGCCCATCGAATGAAGATGATGATGATGAAGATGAGATCTATATTGGTGTAGCATGACAATAATATGGCAGAGTAGGCTGGGTTTGCCACACATAGTATTCAAAGGTCCAGTGCTTCTAATTTGGCTAATTTATGAGTGTTAGGGTGACAAAAAGGTAGCCAACGATGTGGCCCACGCCCCAAACCACATCAAATATCCACCCCAAGGATGTAGTTAATTTGTAGATGGAGTGTTAGCTCTACCATTCGACCTAAAAAATAAAACACAAGGGGTGAGTCTTTTTGTTTCTTCAAGTCACACACAAAATGACTTAGCAAGTTACACACAATCTACTAACCACAATAGTATAGTTATCTAGCGGGGTCTCACTTGCCACCTTAATCACTTTTGTTACTAACTCTATAGGTCATTATATCATTGGTCAACTTACATTGGAATTTTCAAAACTTAGTAGTCTTACATTATTTAATTTCTTTGGGTAACGATTGGAAGTACTCCTTTGCCTAGTACAATCACAAGGATCTTCACCAACCATAATTAGGCCTCGCACTTGTGGGGTTTGCCAAGTTGGCCAATGGAACTACCTACTTGCAAACTCAATGTCATATATGTAATATCCTGTTTTTACTTTTATATATAAATACTAAAATTTATAATTTTGATAAATTAGCTATTGTAAACATTTAGGATCTTAGAAAAGAAATAATATTAGAAAAGGAAATTTTAAGTTTTAATAAGATCAAAATTTATAGATAAACAATATTAATAAAAATAGTTTAAATAAGAATAAACAAAGATTGGTAAATAAAAAGAATAAAAATAAATTCCTAAAATA
>JAMLFT010009305.1:0-12841 GCA_026544285.1 Pachyrhizus erosus | reverse complement strand
AAAAACAAATAAAGATTGATAAAATTTCTAAAATAAGTAAATATACTTTACAAAATATACAAATAAAAATATAGGATATAAAGAATTGAGAAGAATAAAATTAAAAATAACGTCTGGACATTTAGAATGAGAAAATTGAATTTTATAATTAAAAACATAAATAAAATAAGTTAAAATAAATAAATTTATACAATTTATAAAATTACTAGTGATAAAGAAAATATAGAAACAAGTGGAGAAAAACCTAATAGAATTTATAGGAAATTTTATAAAATTTAGGAGTGAAAATAGTAATTTTAAATATAAAACTGAAAATAAAAAGAAAAAATAAGAAAAAGAAAGCAAAATTCAAAAAGGGGGAAAAGAGAGACTCGAACCCAAGGTACGAGAGAGGAAGAGAGAAAACGTGTCTCGTTGCCAACTGACCTACCGACTAAGGGTAGCATAGAAAGCGCTTTGTTTAATATATAAAGGAAAATAAGGGAATATCAGAAAATAAAAGTAGAGAAAAACAAAAGGGAGTTGGTTGGGATTCGAATTTGCCCCCTTAGACACGAGTAGAGAATAGAGGAGTGTGAGTTGCCATTGAGACTGCTAGGCCCATCACTGACATTTTAGGATAAGTTAAATCCTATATTCTTCTTTCGCTCTTCTTCTTCCCCAAACCGCCATGGAAGCACCTCTTATGACCTCGAAGGTTCCTGCAAATTCGCTGCCCAACCTAGCTACCTAGCCTCCATGACTCAAAAAAGCTACCACCAACTTCAGGGAATAAAATAAGCTACATAGGGCGGTGGGAGACACTGTAAAACACTATTGGAGTTGAGCTCAGAATCACAAAAACTCAAAGAATTTCTTCTCTTCGATTCTCTCTACACACTAGCCCAAATCACTTTATTTCAATTCCTGCAACTTCGAATTATCCCGAGCTTTGTTTTGGTTGAAGAAATTTGAAGAAAACAACAAGGAATCATCAATTTGAATGTATGCCAGAGCTTCGTCGGAAACTACAAATTCTTCGTTGAAAAATTCAAAATTCAAGTAAGAGGAATTATCTTTTCTTTAATTTTGATTTCTAAAACTATTCTAGGATGATTGGATTTAGATTTATGAGAATTTAACGTTCTAAAATCAATAAATTCTCAAAAATCAAATTGAAACTGAAAACCAGAAATTTGAAACTCGAATGACTCCATTCTTTCTATCAATACCTTAATTGATTTAGTCTTAGACAACATAAACTATGTTGATTGTGTTCGAATCATTCTGGTAAGGAAATTTGTTTGAATTCATGGAGAAAGTTGAAAATCAAATTTTCAACAAAGCTTTGTAACTTTGTTTTCATACTCTAGGTTCCTATCATTTAAATTCTTAGTAAATTATGCTTAAAAGTTTAATAATACATTGTAAATGATTTAATGTTTGATAAATAAACACAAAATAAGAACAAGAGAGGAGTTACGGAAATTTGAAAGCAATCTTCAAACCAAAACTATATCCGGCTTTCTAAGGAAGAAGGAAGATGGTCAAATAACCATTTTGCCCCTAAAGGTAGAAATTACCAAAATACCCCTAAGTATAAATTTAAAAAAGTTCTATAATTCAAAGAAAAGTTAACTAAGGCCTTCTACATTTGAAATAATCAAATTTATGCCCATCTTAAGTTAAGAATGTGATAGAAAATTCTAAAAAAATAAAATTTTATGAAAATAACCAAAATACCCCTAGTTATTATTTTCAGTAAAACCTTGCAATTCTAATTTTTTTTTAAAATCAATAGAATATATATTATTAGATATCTGTATCAAATTTAGAAAGAAAATTTCCATAAAGTTTAAATGACCAAAATACCCTTTTTATAAGAAAATGACTAAAATACCCTTCCTATAAGATTTACCCAAATTTACTCCAAATCTAAATTTTAATAATTATTTTGTCTTCAAGGGATCATTATTATTCATTACATGAAGGTATACAAAGAAATTTGATAATAAACACATATGTGGTATGTAAAATGACTAAAATGTCCTTCTTATCAAATTCAAGGAAATGTGAAATTATTAACTAGACTTTATTCTCTTAATTTCCCTCATAATATATGTGCTATCATTGTTGATATATTTTACTTGACTTATGATCATGAAGTATTTTTAATGAAAAACCCTAAGATAGTAGACAATAATAGATGAAAAAGTTTGATAAATCTCCTTGACTTAAAGATCCCTCTTGTAGTATGAAATTGATGAGAAAGAGCCAATAGTGATGGATAAATTGACCAATTAATATTATTATGATTGAATGATTGCTATAAAGCGGGATTTTGCGTGGAAGTTTCTTGGGATGTTGTACCATGAGACTTGATCAAAAGAAGGGAGAAATGTAGCAATTGAATCATAATACACATGAGATACAAGATTTGAGAAATGCAATGGGTTAACTATAGAAGGTACTTGAAGAATGTATGCAAACTGTGGAAGTCCTTGAGCGTGTAAAGACGTCAAGTTTGTGGACTACCCTAGAACAAGGGGTCACACTTAGCTAACTTGGCAACCCCAACAAAGTAGAACATTACCAAGATCAACTTAGAGTATTTGAGTCTTGTACCAACTCAAGATATGTATTCTCGATCGTCACTTAAGAAGTTGCAAATTATGGATAAAAAAATACGTTTCGCATCAATTTTCAGGAGTCAATAGTAAGAGACAATGAAAGATCCCAATGTGCTAGTAATAAATTAATAGGACACATTATAGTGAGTTGAGAGTAAACGATTTACAGGTAGCCATTAAATGTGTTTGATGGAGAATAGGTGACTCAGTCCTACAAATCCTATATTTTTAGGGCAAGATGAGTGATGATTATTGTCCTTTATTCCACCTAACCATAACCCTTCTTTGTGGAAGATGGACCAGAGATCCCTCATACCTGCTAGATACCTATACTAGATATGTCCAATTTATTTTCTTCCTTCCAGAACCCTTTTCAACTTCAACACCTAGTCAGATAGACCTCCCTATAATATTAAACCAAGTTGTACCTCCTAGATTTTCAGATTCTCATCCTAGATTCCCATGATATCCCAAAAGGAGCGACTGAATAATCCCGCCAACCTTCTACCTCTACTCTCATAGCTCCAGGCCCCCTCCAAGAGAAGAATCATCTGAGGAGAAAGATCCATCTGAAAACTCTGGAGGCGAAGAAGCTTCTTAAATGTTTATTTTCTATTTAGTTTAAGCTACAAAACTCTTGATGTACAATGATGTAAATTAATGAATGAAAATCAAGTTTTAATTATTTGTTTGATTGTAATTAAAAATGAATAAAGTAAATTGATAGAAATTTAGGTCGTTACATAATGTATATTCAAGTACATTAATCAAATTTTATTTATGAAATCATTTCATTATACTTAAAAATTATATAACTATATAATAATATAATTTTATTGTGTTGAATATCATAAAAATAAAAATAGAAAGGGTAAATATAATAAAAATTTGAAAATTAAAATTGAAAAGGAAAAATGTAAAGAAATTTTGTAGGTAGGATTTAAGATTTTGATTTGCAATGAAAGTAAAAGATGGTATTGTGAACTTTTTCCATTTTCCAAATTCTAACTAAGTTATTTTCATTAATTTCTTAAAATTAATATGAATAAGTTATCTTTTCATATAATTTACCTATCCATACATGATGCTCAATGACATTGATGAAATCATTGACAAAAATATCATTTAAAAAAAAGTTTAAAAATCACATATGAAGAAAGCTCTTATAAAGAATTCAAGATCTTCTTCATACTTGTCATCTACACTCAAGTATGGCCCGCCAAATCATGATACGCATCTTCCTTTTTGTTGGTTATTCTCCAGAAAATATTTTATCAACAACAAAAGGATTGACAATTTCAACAGAAATCAAACAAATTTGGGTAGCTTGTAAGCAAAAGCATAAGCATTACTTTCAAAGGAGAGAACAAAAAGTAAGTCTTGAAAGGAGAGCATCCATGTCCACACAATTAAATTATATGGTTATGTCGTGACTTAAATTATTATTGTTATGTTGGAAATCGAAAGTAATTTATATGGTTATTAAAAGTGTTTTTTTAATTCTGATTGATATTCATCTATCTAATTTAATAAATGGATAACAATCAAAATTTTAAAAAGTTAAATTATTTAATTTTTAATCTGAATTATTTAATTTAATTTAATAAATGAATTTAAAAAATATTTAATTTTAAAATTTAATAATTTTATTTAATTAATAGTAAATTCCTTATTAAATTAAATTATTTTCTTAAAAATAATAATCTATTTAAATTAATAATCGTTTAGATTTAAAACTATTATTTAAAAATCGTTAATGTAATCATTATAATCACAATAAATATAACTGATAACCGAACCAAATTTGAATGAAACACCGTATTATGACATATATATTTCAAACCTTAAGAATTTCTCTTAAATTGTCACGTGTATTTTAAATATCTGAATGAATTCACAAATTTACTTTAATTAAAAATTATATAGATTATATTAATATTTAAAAATAAATATAGTCTATAACTGAATCAAATATTGATGAAATATTAAATTATGACATGTATATTTTAAATCTTGAGAGTCGCTCATGAATCGCTACATGTGATTGGATTCACAAATTTATTTTGATTAGATTAGATTTATGTTGATCGTAGAAATCCAAACGAAAAAAGACGACGAAGGTTATGTGTAGGATTGCATTTTAATAAAATAAAACGACTTTAGAAGCTTTCGACGTGAATACAATGAGTCAGACATGTTCAAATATTTTGTATATTTAATTTGAATAAGATATTTAATATATAAGTATGATATTATCATAAAGTTTTAATTAATCCCTATATCTGTAATCTTAAATAAGCCAAAAAAAATATTTTAATCTTAATATTTATTCTGTAGGAAGGTCCAGTATATCCTGACATCTAATTTATATCTAGATATACAAAACACCTTATAATTTCGTGAACAACTTTATGTAAATAATATATATGTGTGTGTATTCAAATATTTGTTGGAGACTTAAGTTGATAAGAGCTAGTTAAGTTGATATTACAATGATGATCATTTAGGAATTCGGTAGGTAATGCTAGGTGATTTTAACTCTTACATCAAATTAAGAACATTAACTATTTGTCACAACATATAATTTTCCATGTCTGGCAATTAATTACTGATATATTAGAAGATTAATTACACTTATCTCGTGACAAATGCATACATATATTACAGTATTCTTCTGTATTATGAGATGAAATATACAATTTAGTCAATGAGTTAATCATGATATTTTCCATTCCTACAAAATTTTCAAATTTTAGTTTTAGTTCAGGACTTTTAAAACATTAATTTAGTCTTTGCATTTATATTTTAAATACTCAAACATTACTCCCTATATAGAGGAAAAAAGTATTACCCTTAGGAATTGAAGTTTATGTATTTTAAAAATAAATATAATTACATTTTACTGTCATTATTTATTTTTTTATACATCAGAAATACAATAAAACAGAAGATAGGAAAAGAGATTAAGGTCTAAAATGGACCACGCCCATCTTATCAGTTAACACAAGAGACGCTAAGAGAGGAGGGCAACCATTCTAGTTAAGAAACGATCTTCATGCATTGCACCATATTTGGCAAGCCAATCCGCACACACATTGCCTTCCTGGAGGGTATGCTTGAAAGTGACTGTCCATTGTATGTCCATAAGCTTGTGGGTAAGCTGAATCAAAGGATAATAGGAATGCAACACATTAACAACGTCTGAATGAGATGTAATTGTCAAACTCAGAAAAAGGTTAGGCTGCAACTATCTCTCTTCATGGAAATTTCTCATATAAATATATTTTAATTACAATTTGTCAAGCTAATTTTCAGTCCAATAAAATTGCTAAACTGTCATATATACATTTATAGCTAATTATCCTAATTAAGAGAGTAACTGTTACAAATAAATGTGCAATCCCATACAATTTATTGTGCCATTAATTTCGTTGACATCCCCTCTCAAATTGATACCCGGAAATCTACTAGCATCAATTTGCCAAGTAGAAAATTGTGATGTTGACGTGTCAATGTTTTAGTGAAAATGTTAGTTATTTAAACTGATGTTGAGACGTGTGGTAGACTGATGACTCTTCGATCATAGGCTTCTCGAATAGAGTGACAATCAACCTCAATGTGTTTAGTTTGTTCATGGTAAACTGGATTTTCTACAATCTGTATGGCACTGGTGTTGTCAGCATATAACAAAGTTGATTGTGCTTGAGAGAATCTAAGTTCTGTGAGGAGACCACACAACCATATTATTTCAGAACAAGTGGCAAACATTGCACGATATTTGGCTTCAGTGAAGGACTTTGAGACTGAATCTTGTTTCTTACATTTCCATGAAATGAGAGCATTCCCTCGGAATATACACCAGCTGGTAGCATATTTTCTTGTGTTTGGACCTCTAGCCCAATTAGCATCATTGTATGCTTGGAGTTGGATGGATGAATCAATAGGAAAAAACAGACCACAAGTTGAGGTGCCAAGGAGGTCGGTATCTAATGATTCGTTGTACTGCTGAAAGATGCAAATGCCTTGGAGATTGCATGAACTTACTCACGGTGTGTATGACAAAAGCAATATCTAGGTGAGTGATAGTTAGATAGATGAGATTTCCCATAAGCTTGCGATAGTGAGTGGGATCATCAAGAAGGCTACCTTCATCTCTGCTATATTTAACATTAACTTCCATGGGAGTGTCAACGGAGGTTGCAGTTGTGAGTCCAGCTAGCTGGACTAAGTCTTTAATATACTTTTGTTCACATAGAGAAATGCCTTTGTGATGATAATGCACCTCTAAACCCAAAAAATACTTGAGATGACCTAAGTCTTTCATCTGAAAAATTGAACACAATAGATTTTTTATTCTAGAAACAACATGTTGATTTGAACCAGTGACCACAATGTCATCCACATAAACAAGAAGCACCACGATGCCTTTAGGAGTCCTTTGTAGGAAAAGAGAGGAATCATACTAACTTTGAGTGAATTCAAAACCAAGTAGTGTGGATTGAAACTTTTCAAACCATACTCTTGGTGCCTGTTTCAATCCATATAAAGAGCGTTTTAATTTGCAAACAATATTAGGTGAAGGTGTAGGCATACCATTAGGAAGCTTGATGTAAACTTTCTCCTGAAGGTCACCACGGAGGAATGCATTTTTGACATCCATTTGATGTAATGGCCAAGATTGTGAGGCAACAATAACAAGAATAGTGTGCACGGTTGTTATCTTGGCGACTGGTGCAAAAGTCTCATCATAGTCTAGTCCATATAGTTGCTTATTTGCAAGCACAACCAAACGAGCTTTATAATGATCTATGGATCCATCAGAACGCAACTTTATAGAGAACACAAACTTGTTGCCTAAGGGCTTAACAGATGAGGGACACTGGACTATATCCCATGTTTGATTTTCTTCCAAGGCTAGAAGTTTAATTTCAATAGCTTTTTGCCAACATGCATTCTCTATGGTCTGTTTATAAGAGGAAGGAATAAGAATAGAGGATAATGATGTTGTCTTGGATTGTATATACCTTTCTAAGGGCTTACTAACCAGTGAGCTGCATCTTAGAGGAGTTGGGTCTGGTTCTTCTACTAGATCAGTAGCCAAGGAATTATCTTGAGGGGGCCCTTGAGGTTCTGTTGGCTGATTTAGAGTAACAGTGCTACGTTTGTTGTAGGTCAAGAGAGGTTTAGAAGATGATTCTCCTACATGAGAGTTAGAAAACAATGGCAAAACAGAAATTGGAGGAGAGGTGAGGTCATGATGTGATGCAAAAAAGTATATATTTTCTTGGAAGATGACATTTCTAGATACTTGAATCCTACAAATGTTAGGATCATAACATAGAAAGCCCTTTTGATGAGGAGAATATCCAAGAAAGGCACATTGAATAGATTGTGCAATGATTTTGGTACGTTCTCTTGGAGGAAGATGGACATAACACACACAACCAAAGATACGAAGAGTGGAGTAATTGGGTGGGTGACCATATAACCGAGTAAAAGGAGATTCATCAACTATTGATGGAGATGGCAATCAGTTGATAAGATGAATTGCAGTGGAAAGGGCTTCACACCAAAATCGTGATGGCACATAAGACTTGAGCAAAAGGGAGCGGACAACATCAAGCAAATGGCAATTTTTCTTTATGCTACCCCACTTTGTTGTGGAGTTGAGGGGCATGACCTTTGAGATATAATGCCATTGGATTGTAAGAATTCCTAAAATGAGTGTGACATGTATTCCCCCCCCATTATCAAAGCGAAGTATTTTCGTTTTTGATGAAAATTGGGTTTGAACAAAGACATGAAAATATTTGAAAGGGGAAAAGACTTCATATTTTGATTGCAGAAAATAGATCCAAGTGAAATGACTATAATCATCAATAAAAGTCACAAAATATTTGTAATTAGCATGAGATATAACCGGTGCCACGCCCCAAACATCACTATGGATGATTTCAAAAAGTTGTGTTACATTAGACTGATGGGTTGGAAAAGGCAACATTTTACTTTTACAAAGTTTACAAGGAAGACAATCAAAGTGAATACCATTAAGAGATGGAATGTGTTTATTTTCAAGAACAATAGATTTTAGTAAGTCATGTAGTACATTTGCGTTTGGATGTCCAAGACGCTTATGCCACACTTGGTAATCAACAATAGCATAATTACAAGAAACCAAAGGCAAGAAAAAAAAACTTGAAGGCAATGAGAAATGAATTGGGAAAAGACGTCCAACTTTAGGCCCCTTCAAGATTATCTTCCCTAAGTATTGATCTTGCACAAGACAACCGGACTGTAAGAATTGTACTTGACAATCATTTTCAACTAATTGACTAACTAAAATGAGATTACTAGTGAGACTAGGAGAGACAAAAACATTGGTTAGAGATGGAGAAATATCACTAGTGGCTGTGATAGGCAAAGGATTTCCATCAGTGGTATGTATCTTGAGGTCTCCAATATATTTTTTGATATTAGTAAGAAATTGAGCATTGTTGGTCATGTGGTTGGAAGCCCTCGAATCAAGGTACCAAGGGGAAGAGGATTTACCTGAGAGTCCTAAAGCAGAGAATGATAAAATGATCATTTGTTGAACCATGTCAAGGGTCACAGTTGGAGTAGTTTCAGGATCATATTGTTGAACAAGTGTAGAATTGGTGGAATTATTAAGAATAGAGGAATCAACTAAGGCTGTAAAAGTTGTGACCTTTCGCTTTGGTGGCTATATAGGGAATTCTTTAATAATATGTCCATCCTTTTTGCAGTAGTTGTAGAAGTTTTTTGGACAGTTAGACACATAATGTCCAAATTTCTTGCAACAGAAACATTGAACAACAGTTATGTCATGGCTTCTTGACTGTCTTCGGGCCACATATGCTACTAGAGCAATAGTTAATTTTTGATCTTCAATGATGGATTGTGTAAGGAGGCATTGTTCTTCACCTAATAGATCATTGAAACATGCATCTTGTGATGGTACAAGGTTTCTATGCATGAGATTAGACCAAATACTTTCAAAATCAGATCTCAATTTCATAAGAAATTGATCTCGTTTAGTTGTGTCATGAACTTTTTTGACTGAACGGAGGCCTTTAGAAGTCAAGTCCGCATAAACTATATAAGTATATTCAACCCAAAGATTCATGAATTGAGAGTAAAAATCAAAGATGGAGAGACTATCCTAGTTAAAGATAGTGATGTTGTGCTCAAGCTGGAACCTTTGAGCATTGTTGTTCTGATTGTAGACTTTCTTCAAGTAAGTCCACATTTTGGCTATTGTCTTGTAAGGTCGAAGATTCAGGACAATGTTGGGGTCAATAGAGCCTAGAATCCAGGCCATGACTTGAGCATCTTGGACTGTCCATTTGGCGTGTTCGACTTTATCTGTTTCTTTGCTAGGGACAGAATTGCTGCCATTAACATGACCCCACAAGTCTTTTCCTGTGACAAAAAATCTAGAATTGGAATGCCCAAGCTGAGTAGTTTTTGCCATTAAGATGAACCAAGAGGACCTCATACTTTTTAGTAGACATGGAACGAGAAAAAAGGAGTTGAAACCAAAAGGGATGGTGATATGGATTGTGAAAGAAATGACCAAGAAACAAAAAAAAAAGAAGGACTTGGAGAGAAGTTAAACAAATCTAGAAACTTGGACGAGGCTGAAAAAACAAGGAAAGAAATGTAGACTAGGTTTTTGGATCGAAACCTAGTGTGATACCATGTCAAACTCAGAAAAAGGTTAGGCCACAACTATCTCTCTTCATGGAGATTTCTCATATAAATATACTTTAATTACAATCTGCAAACTGATTTTCAACCCAATGAAATAGCTAAACTGCCGTATATACATTTATAGCTAATTATCCTAGTTAAGAGAGTAATTGTTACAAATAAATATGTAGTCCCATACAATTTGTTGTGCCATTAATTTCGTTGACAATAATGCAAGCTTAGAATCGAATTCACAAATTATGTGTCCAAAGACCATAAAAAATACCATAAAGCTCTGCCTTTAGGTTGGAAGTGACACCACATGCACTAGAGAAAGTTGGGATCTAGTTTCCTAAACGATCTCATATGATACCTCCAAAGCCTGAATCTCTTAGGTTGCTTAGAGAGTTTCCATCTGTACTTAACTTCACATGAGGTAGTGAGGGGGCCTCCCAACTAACAAGTCTGCCAGTAGTTGCTTTAATTGGATGTTGAAAAACTTTAGTCAAACTTTTAGTTCCTTTGAGAATCTATTTGTATTTATCACTAGGAAAACCAAATTTCTTAATGTTGCAACAATAAGAAGTATGACGTTTATGATTTCCCATTCTTTTGAATGATGTAGCCTATACTAACTTTATCCAATGTAAATTTTTGCTTTCCTAAGAGGGCATCCGAATTGGCCTTTTGTATTGTGAAATTACTAGTGTCTTTTTCAAATAATCCACTTTTGTATCCAAATGTTTACTACTTATACATTAGGAATTGGACCTTTTGGAGATAGATGCATAATTGCAAGAATAATTTTTATTGATTATTTCTAAGGTTTCACATTTAAGTTTTAAATCATTTAACCCTTTTTGTAATTTTTCACCTTAATCCATATGTCATTTTAGTTTTCCCATAAAGGTATTAGTTATAAATGATAATTTTTTAGCTTCCTCAAGTATCTCATTAAATGTATCTAGAAGCTTATCATAATATAATTTTACCTTAAATTCAAAATCACTTACAGTATTTTCAGCTTTCTTGTTAGCCATAAGGCAATGATTTTCCTCTTCTTCTTCAATACTTTTGTTTGAAGAGATTATATCATTATCCTTCCAAGCTAATATAAGGTCTTTTCTTTCTGCCTTGAAAAGGGTTAAAGAAACACATAGAAAGGAAGTTGAATAGTGTGTATGTGATTTTAAAAATGTTTTTGTTAACTTTTTGCTTATAAATATATTATATAAAATAGTTCTAATAAACTTAAATGTCAAAAAAATGAGAAATGAATAATAGATAGAAACACTTATTTTATATTGGTTTACTCAAAACTGTTAGGCTACATCCAATTCTCCCTTAATCTTAAAGGGGTTCCACTAATTGAAACAAAGTTACAATAAGTATTGAATATATTATTTTTGACTCAAAATACAAGTATTTTTTAGGTCATTTTTGGTAACAAAATTTTAATCACTTGAGTATTCTTTAAATCACTAAGTCATCTTTAACTTTCTCAAGTTTTTTTACATAGAAAGATACTAGTCACACAGTGAGAATAAACAAGTTAAGCACATGTATAAAGATAGCTTAGCAAAACTAAGAATATGAAATAGATTCATAACACTTTTATCTCAAGAATAAATGTTACAATGAATTAGACCTATGTAAGCAGGGTAAGAGTTCATAGATTCAAGAACTTCTTCAATCTTCATGTCTTATGATATTTATAGACTTAAAGGTGAAGTATCCATTGAGAGTGAATGTCCTTCTCTTATTCTTGTTTTGATTATGTATTAAATGCATGAGCTTTTCATATATGTCTTTATCATTGTGAATATTTAGACTTGTGATAGAGGAGAGATAACATCCTCATCCTTTTCTTCCTTATTTTTCTTGACAAAGTTTTTGCAAAATAACTACTTGGTAATGGTTTGACAAGTGTAAGAAAGTCACTTATAATCAATGATGAGTATAAAGTCGTCTCCTTAGGAATTTGATTGATATTTGATTAAGTTACAATTATACTAATTAAGAAATCTATCTTTATTTACAAGAATATTCACAATGGTTCATTGATTGAGAATGAAATGCAAATGGAAGCAAAGTTCATAAACAAAGTAATAACTAAGATTAAGATAAGTTCAATGATTAAAAGATGGGATTAAATTTTATCCAACTTTACTTTTTTGTAGCCTTAATGATGATACATATGAAAACCGTTCCTCTATTACATTAGCTAGGACTATAACAACTCAAAACTACTTCCTTAGTAATGAGATCCTAAGTTACCTTAATAAATATTAATTCCTTGCATATTTAAGCAGAGAACTTGCATTAAGAACATTCATAAAGACCAATGTTTGGTATTATATTTCTAGTAATTCCAAACATTGGGTAATTCATTTCAAAACAAGATTTAGAAAATATTTTCCAATCAAATTCCAAATCAAAAATCACTTTAAGAGTGATCAACACATAAAAAGCATTAAGAGCAAAAATGAAACACTAATGAGTAGAAGATAATAGATTATATA
>JAMLFT010009303.1:0-12842 GCA_026544285.1 Pachyrhizus erosus | reverse complement strand
TTAATATTAATGAGTTGTTAATTTAAGTATCATATGGTTAATTTTTCTATCATAAAATTCGATTATATTCATCGAAGATACCTACAATTTAAAAAGAAAGAAAAAACATCCCAAATTACTATGTAAATGCTTATAATGTCGATAGAAATAGTTATGCCCACTACGACAATGATGGGTTAGCGGTGGGGGCTAGCATGGTTGATGGTGTTATATTGATGATTCTATTAGGTCAAATAAATTTAGGATGTTCATTAGAAGAAAAATTTAAGAAAAAATATTCTCTTCCTTCCAAAAATTAAAAAGATGTATCTATTAGTAAGAGAGGAAATTACTTTAATAAAAATAAATCATTAGTCAAAAGTTTCATTTCTCACCATTCGAAAAAAAATTCCAATAAATTTCACAATATTTCCAATTATTAGAAAGGGACACAAATAATTTTCTAAGTGAACCTCTATTATAAATATTATCACTCTAACTCTTGAAAATCTTTATATCAATTTAATACATTAATTACACACAATATCGTTAAATGCCTATCTTTTCTAAATTAAAACTTAAAAATAAGTATTAAAGAGCTCAAATTTAAGGACTAACTTAACGGCATTTTATATGATAAACTAATTCAATGATGTTATATTATATTGAGTGACTAATTTAATGATGTTATATTGTATGGAGTAATTAAATTTATGTCAAAATATTTTAAACAATCAAAGTAATAATTCTTTGCATTATTTTTTTATAAATCAGTAATATTTCATAATTGATAATTTTCTTGGACTATGATAGAATCATAAGAATAAAAAAATAATTATATAAAATATTTAACACAATTATATATTTAAATAAGATGACATGTATCCTTGCATTATTAAGAAATTAAATTAATTCTCTTGCAATTACATATCTTAAGGACAAAAATAAGAGCTCAATTTTTTTCTTATCACCCAATATTTTCTTTTACTTTGGTGGAAAGCTTACCCTTTTCTTTGTCATCAATCCATTTTCTCATTGAATTGCTGACACATAATTGCTAGTATAATATTTTCGGCTAGCTTCATAATGCTTGCTGCTTCATATTAGCACTGCTCATTAACAGTATTCTACAAACTAGATCTTAGATTCTTTTATAATACCAATTATTTAAATTTTATTAATTATAATATCAATTAAACATATATATGTACATTATAACATTTTCAAAATATAATATTATAATTTTTCAAAAAGAAAAGTACACTTTTTTTTACCCAAAAGAATAATCTACTTACTTTTATAATACTTGGCATTAACTTCATTCATCAAACTTTTGCAAAATAAAATAAGTTTTCAAAGATAAAAAAAAAATATCATTTTTGTTTCTTATAGTATTTAAGAGATTTACTTAATATCACAAAAGAAGATTAAAATTCAAATTTATCCCAAGTAAATCCTTAGAAAAGAAAATAGTTTAATAAACAAAAGTTGAAGTGTTAAAATTTGAGTTATGAGCGTTCTTATACGTATTATTTTTGTATATAATGGTAATAGAAAATAATAAGAAAAATAGTAAATACATAAAATAACAAAAATATGTGCTTTTAAATTTTTTTGAAAAGGATTGATAAATAATAAAGTTTTAAATTTATACTAATATACAAAATAAAATAACAATAGTAGATTAGTTGTAAATAAAGTAATAAAATAATATTAATTTTATTTTATGTGAATAATACTAAAATAGTTATTATTGTAATAATTTTGTTTATTATTTCATTAGTTTTTATATGGATAAAATAATAAAAATTATAATGAAAAAATTATTTTATGGTAATATATTATTTTATAACATTATAATAATACAATGTTATTTTATAATTTCATAATAATATGTATGATTGTGTGCATAATGTAAAATAAAAGTGAAGAAGACACAACCTTGTATAATACTAGTGACAAAATTTGCCAATAATTTAGATGACTAATTTAAGAATTTACTTGATAAGCAACATAATGTTTTGGCAAATTTTTACACTGATGCATATTAATCTGTAGACAGAATACCCTCATTGTTAATAGAAATGCAGATGAATTGGTTGCTTTAGTTCCCAAAATGAGATGGATTCCTCCTGTGCCTATTAGATTGACCGAAACAAATACCAAACAAACACACTGTAATTAGAACCATCTTCAATGTTCAGTGTTAGATGCTTCAACTAAAAAGATAATGACATGATCCAGGAAACAAGTAGTTGGGAAGAAATAGTTAATAGGGTGCAATCTCCTTGAAACCTAACAACTTTGTATGTGGGAATGCTAATTTTGTCACAAATTTTTCAGCACGTGGGTGAAAATTAATCCTTCCACCCACATGATTCACTAAGCACAGAGTATTTGCTTACAACAAAGCTCCAAGTACAGACAAACTTCAAATAGATGTAGGGGCACATATTCAATATAATGGAGAACAGAATACTAATGAAAAATAAATCATGCAAAACTTGTTATTGAGAGTTGAATCGGAAAGTCTCCTCAGATGCATACTTAGTCCTCATACTATAATGGTCAAACTTAGGATTATGATGATCAACAGCCCTTGCCTCAACAGGTTTAGCCTCAACTCCAACTGGCCCCCCCATGACAACTTCTCCACTCTTTTCTCGTTGCCTGTGTCTTGGCCTTTCTTTCTGGCTCTTAGATTTTGTGTATGGAGGAATCTCAGTAGATCCATAGAATTCGGCATACTCAGGTCGTTTTGATGATCGGTGCTTGCTTGACAATGAGGGGTCCTTGAAGCTGCTTGATTTTATCTTAGGGGGCTTCATTTCTGAATATTTCTCAGCTGTGGTTGGAGAATGGACCTGTGATGCTAGCCGTTTTTCAGTAAGAGGAGTATGGTGCTGTGATGCCATCCTATTTTCAGTAAGAGGAGTATGTCCTTTAGCATTTTGCCTGTTGATCAATGGAGGCTGCACTTCATCTGCAGGCATCACAAGACGATCTTTCAATGGTGTTAACCCACCTCTCTTGGAGTTGCCAGGTCTGAACTGTGAGGGTATGAACTGAATGAATGCGCTGGCTATTGCTTCAAGGGAAAGCTTAGAAAGATCAACAATGAGTTGTCCAAAAGACGGCCATCCCGGCTCCTCTTTACTGCTCTCCAGGATTGGCATGTGTTTCTCATTGCTTGCTAGCCCTTTAAACTCTTTTTCTGATGGTCGCTGCAGCATTTGTGCAGTGTGATTAGCCTATCAGCAAGGTTGAAATACTTTCTTAAAATGAACAGCATCACATATCTATTAAAATATACATATCAAGGCCCAAAGGAAAACAAGATTTTATAGCACAAGGATGAAATTTATGGCCTGTGATTTGAGAAAACATTTGTTGTTTTCATTTCATATTTTCACATATAATTACAAAAAAGCTAACTTGTTTGCACCTCACGTCCTCACCAGTAAAAAGACAATAATAAAAGAAAGGAAAGGAAATATTCCACTTCAAAAATGAATAAGCAGTAAATTTGAAGGCTTGATTTTTCAACTGAAATCCTTGCAGTTTCAAATAATTCTACTCAGGTTATGGCTCAACAACATGCTGTAAGTGTCCAAGATATGGTTACAAAACAGGCAAAATGTCATAATTCTGAAATTTCTGATTTTACAAATCCTATTGAAGCAAAACAGACATACTGATTTTGGGAAGAAAGAGGATCCAAATCCCTGCTGAAGAATGCATGTAGCATATCCTACTATAACAGCACCAACAACTGTAAGGATATCTGCAAGAAAACGCACAAAATGAACTAAATCAGATGTTGATTGGAGATGTAGAGAATCTAAAGGACTTAATAAAAGATGCAGTCACATCATTAGTACAAAAAAACATTTATAGAACAATCTTCTGATAAAGAATAACAGTCAACTACAATGTGTTTGGTTCTTTCATGGAAGATAGGATTAGAAGCAATATATAAAGTTATCTGGTTGTCACATATGATAGTCATTTGTGAGTCCTCTTCAAATTTGAGTTCTTTGAGAAATTGCTTCAGCCATATGAATTCACCCGTTACTAATGTCATGGCCCTATATTCTGCTTCAACACTTGATTTTGCCACAACATTCTGCTTTTTACTTTTCCAAGATATCAGGTTGTCTCCAACTAAAACACAATATCCTAAAGTGAAGCATATGTCATTGGGTGAACCAGCTCAATCAGCATTTGAATATCCAATAATTTGGGTGTGTCCCTTATCTTCATAAATGAGACCTTTGACGGGAGCATTCTTAATATATTTCAGGATCCGAGTTACTACTCTTGGCAAGGTGAGTTTAAAAACTGACTTTATTGCAAAAGTAATGTCTAGACGAGTCACAATTAGATAATTCAACTTCCCAACCAACCTCCTGTATCTTCTAGGATCTGAAAAGGGCTCCCCCTAATTAGGTATCAATTTGACACTCAAATCCATAGGTGTGTTTACTAGTTTTGCATTTAATAAGTCAGTTTTTTCTTGAATGTCAAGAACATATTCCTTTGTGGAATAACTAATCCATCTTTGGATTGAGCAACTTCAATATCCAAGAAATATCAAAGTTTATCAAGATCTTTAATCTAAAATTTGTGAGTCAGATACTGCTTTAGATTGGAAATGTCATTGCCTGTGATAACAATGTCATCTACATAGACAATAAGATAGATGCATCCTTTAGAGGAATGATATAGAAGACAGAGTGATCAACTTCACTATGTGTCATCTCAAATTGTTGCACATCAATCCAAAACTGACCAAACTAATCTTAAGGTGATTGTTTAAGTCCATAGAGAAACCTACAATGACAACACACCATAGTAAAAGACTCCCCTTGAGCAACAAACCTTGGAGGTTGCTCTATGTAAACTTCTTCATCAAGATCACCATAAAAGAAGACATTCCTAATATCAAGTTGGAAAAGGGGTCAGTGACGAATGGTAGCTATCGAGAAGAGAAGTTGAGCAAAAGTCATCTTAGTGGTTAGGGAGAAGTGTCAATGTAGTCCTATCCATAGACCTGTGTATATCCTTTTGCAACTAGACAGACTTTATATCAATCAATGGTATCATTAGGACCAACTTTAAGAGTGTATAACTAAGGACACCCAACAGCAGATTTGCCAATAGGAAGAGGAACCAACTCACATGTGTCACTACTTTGGAAAGCACACATCTCATCAATCATTGTTTCCCTCCACTTTGGTTGGGGTAAAGCTTCACCTGGGGTATTAGGAATAAAAACAGAAGACACAGAAGACAGACAAGTATAGTGTGTAGGAGAAAAACGATGATAGTTAAGGTTAGTATAGTGTGGGAATGGGTTATGAGTTGAACGTGTACCTTTTCGAAGAGCAATAGGCTGGTGAAGATCATTGGGTAAATCCGAATCTAGTGCAAAAGGTGGAACCAAGGAAGAGTCAGACATGGACTCTACTATCACATCAGCTAGAGGGGGAGGCATAATGTCTAGTGGCCAAGAGTGGCGCTGACACACATGAAAAGGTGACAAAGGTGTTGAAGGATCATCCCTAGTTGGAGCAGAGTCATCTAATGAGGAAAGAGGAAGAAGAATAGGTGGACTATGAGAGGCAGGATTCCATATGTCAAAACCAAAGTTGACAGGCTCAAAGTATAAGACAAATTCAAAAAAAGAGACATCAACAGAGATAAAGTACCTATTTAGAGAAAAACAACAATAACCTTTTTAAGAACTATGATAACCCAGGAAAACACATTTGAAGGAGCAAGGAAAAAATTTATCGTGATCCAAAGTGAGATTGTGAACAAAATAGATAAAACCAAAGACACATGGGGGAAGATTGAAGAGAGGAGACTTTGGAAAGAGTATAGAGTGGGGAACTTGATCATTGAGGACAGAGGATGACATGCGATTAATGAGGTAGCAAGCCATGAGGACAACATCACCCCAGAAGTGATGGGAACATGATGATGGATGAGAAGGGTTCGAATAATTTCAATAAGATGTCGATTCTTGCATTTAACCATTTCATTTTGTTGAGGTGTATAGGGACAAAATGTTTGATGGAAAAACCCTTTAGACGTCATAAATTGCTAAAATTGATGAGACAAGTATTCATCAACATTATCACTGTGAATAGAATGTATAGATATACCAAATTGTGTTTTTATTTCATTATAAAACGTCTCAAAGATAGAAAATAATTCATACCGACTTTTCATTAACCAAATCCATGTACAACAAGAAAATTCATCAATATTAGAAATAAAATAACGAAAATTAGACACACTCTTAGTACGAGAAGGACCCCAAACATTAGAGTAAACTAAGAAAAAGGGAGACAGAACTCACTTATTGACTCTATTAAGGAATCACTAACGAATGTGTTTCCTTAACAGACATGACTCATAATGTAAACTAGACAAATTGTGGAGGTTTGACACCATCTTCTACAATTTGAGCAAATCGGGATGTCCTAGTTGAGCATGAACCATCATTGCAAAAATAGTAGACAAACATGTCAGTGATGAAGTAGAGAAATAGTATAGACTATGCAATTCACATCTGACATCAATTGTCCTTTCGGAGATTCGTTTCTGCAAGGTCATTGAATGTTTAGTAAAGGTGAGAATAAGGTCATGAAATTGAGTTAGACGAGTGATATATATAGTGAGTCAAAAGAGCAGTCAGGTAAATAAAGAACAAAGTGAATTGTAAGAGATGGAAGGGGATGGATAGTGTCAATGCCTAAGGCTTGTGTTTGAGTATCATTAGTAAAGGTGATGGAAGGAAAATGACCACTTGTATTAAGTGAAGAGAAAACCAGTAATGTGGTAAGATGTACCAAAATCAAGTACCCAAGAAAGGAGATTGAGAGAGAGAAGCAAAAGATTTACCAGTGTGAGCCACAGAAACAATAGTGTTAGGAGGTTGTCTGCTTTCATACCAACAGAGAAACTCCTCATAGGTAGCAAGAGTCATATGAGACTGATCAACTGACGATGTATGCGTCATAGGTGGAACAAGAGTGGATGCTTGAACAATATTTGTTGGACGAGGAGGTTTACCATGCAGCTTCTAGCACCAATCAATGGTATGACCATTACGATGACAATGGTCACACTTATAATTACTCTTGGAGTTAAAGGAGCCTATGCGTCAGCATGTAGAATTACCACTTTGAGAGACAAGAACAAAAGTATCGCTTGAAGTAGAAGTAGGAAATTTTGTGACAGATTTGGGTGGAATGCGGAGAAGAGAAAATGTCATCGTCGAGGCTACGATTGATCTAAGAATTTGATCATGCGTTGTACAGTATTCTAGGGGCAAGCCATACAAGGCAAAGGTCATAAAGAAGATGCTTCAATTTCTTATTCCTTCTTTGCCTTGGTTGGATTGGATGTTGTAGGAGACAAGAGTTCATTATAGTCATGCAAAGCAACATAAACACGACCCAAATAAGCATACATAGGGCCATCAAAACGTCGGGGAGCAAGCAACGTCGTCATCAAATCCTGACACACGCTATACAAGCGTTGAGTGTCATTGGTGTAGAGGACACAAGCCTCACTCTAAACTGATTCACAAGTTTCATGAAGTCTGAAAATCGGTTTGAGAGAAAGATGAATCGTTGATTTAAAAACACTAGAGTTAGACATCAATTTTCCATCACTGTTCATGCTTCATTTCCGGTATAGAATCAATAGAGGTCTTAAGATGAGATTTATATCCCAATAGACACAAGCATGTTGGAAAAGATGGTAGGCTCCACCTTTGGAAGCGAAGTAGAGATGTTGGATGTCATAGCAAGTGAACACAAAAAAAAAATATTTATAGAGAGAGAAAACTATTTGGAGAGAGAAATGAGGGAGAATCATCAGATCACGTCCAACGAGGCCAAAACTGTGGGGTAGAGTTGCCCATGATTGAGGAGGTCGTTGCCAAAAATCACAGGTCGAACTACACCACCACGCACCACTAGCAAACATTGTTTGGCACGAGAGAGAAATGGTGTGTGAGAGCACGTGGGCTATCGAAAGCAGACGCAACCACTGGGGTTGCATAGATTGAAAAAAAACAAGTCTGAGAGTAAGGTCAAACACTTAAAAACTCGCCAAAAAAATCTCCAAAAATGTCATCAAAAAAAGTCAATAGAATATGAAAGAGAGATGGCCGAAAAACAGTGATCCGGATAAGAGAAACAATTCACTTAAAAAAATTTCACCAAGGATAATAGGTCCACTAGACAAGCACGGTTTTCAAGAAACTCTTGATACCATGTTAAAAGAGAAAAAACAAAGAGATATGGAGCTGAAACCATGTGGCTAAACACCACGCAGATGAGTCTTTATATAAACATAAAAAGATTGATTACAATAAATTAGAGAAAATATAATTTCTTCTAAATGAAAGATAATATGCCTAAAAGCTTTATTTCCTAAATTACATCATATTTTATTTCCTTATTTATTACATCTTATTTCCTTATTTTCAACATTTTCCTTTCTTTTTCCCCCTTATTTACAAGTGCTACTCAAATTCAAAACCATAACTAGAAGATTTTGTTCTTCAGCCAAGCATACAGCATTCAAAACTTTCTAGTCTTGCCATTACATGCTTGGAAGGTAAAGGAAAAAGCAGCACATTATTTTCATCTTATATCAACAGAAATTATTATTTTCAATGATAAAACATATCAAACAGAAGCCTACAGCGACTTCTGGAGTGGAGATGAAGGCACTGGACAACAAGGAGACTAGGTCAAACCAGTGAGCTTTGGCACCAACTAGAATCCGAATATCTTATCGATTATTTACATCAATAAACAGACTGTACAATATTTATATATTGATATACAAGACCAACAGGATCAATCCTCAAAGTAAAAGGATTACTTATTAGAATCAGCTAAGGAAAGAATAAACTAGCTAAGGAAACTAGGCAATCTAGTAAATAATACTAGGATATTTACAGAATCCAAATGATATCAAGTTATCAACTACAATAAAAAAGATAAAAATATAAACCTGTACTGGAAATTGAATTAGATTGATAATCACAGTCCTCCTGGTCAAGAGAGATTTGCCGAAGAGCAGCGTTTCCTCTATCAATGACCAACAAGGAACAGGTGGGCCGAACATATACCACATCAAAATCATTTGAGAACTTAGCATCCTCGCTAGGCCCATCCCTGTAGCCTGCAACATTTGACTTTCCTCCAGCAATGGTCGTCACACCTAAAAAATAGTCACAAAGATCAATAACAGAATCTTTTTTCACAGGGATTTAAACAGCGTGCTGTAGCAATGTAGCAGTGCAGTGTGGCAGCTGCCCCCTACAGGAGATGCTAAAGCAGAGCAGTTTAATGTAGCAGACAAAATAGCTGCTATCCGCTATCCCGCTATAGCATTTTTGGGGCCAGTCTGCTACACACTGCTGTCTGGAATTTAAAACACTGCTTTTTCACCATTCTCACTGACAATTCTCCCACTGCATTGGGATCCCATAACCACTGGTTGTAGTTTTTGAATGAAGGGATTATCAATTATGCTATGCTATTGGAGTATTGGACCGTGGGATTTTCATGCCAAACACTCTAGCAAGTTTCAAGTAAAAAGAATACCACTATTGCATCTTAGAGTACTACTGACACTTCTATTGAATTCCTATGTATGCACTTCATGTTCAAATCCCATTCTACATTGTCAGATACCTATTTATACACCATTTTAGTCCAGAGTAAATCTTGAATTCTTGTAAGTTGCAACTCAATTATCAGTAATGACTTATGACATACCAGCATCTCCAATCTTTCTGATGGCCAGATTCTGAGTATCAGCAACATAAACATTCCCCTTATCATCCACAGTTATACCTTTGGGATGATTGAAACGAGCATCACTAGGTTTTCCATCCACATGGCCAGTGTAGCCCTGAAATGATCCAGCTACCAATCTTCCTCTACTATCTGCAGCCAGGTAAATATATAGACAACAGAAGGAATTAGTAATCCATAAATGTAAGCCCAATTAATGAAGATCAAATCATTCAAAACTTCAATTCACCCAAAATTCCATTTAACTTGCCATATAACTTTGAGTTACTAATTCGGCTTTGGCTTTCCCCAATTCTTTTTAACCATTTTTTACCCTTATTTTTCATTTTGGGACTAGAGAACTATCAATTCCCTGATAGGTTGAACCAACCAAGTGTCTAAACTATTATCATCGTTCTTACTATTCGCTGGCAAAATCCAGAACCAACATGAAAGAAATATACAAAAATAGGGACATCCAGGATTGTATGTCAAAACTGCCATATCCTAACAAATCAAAATCTTCAAGAGAACAAAAACAATCATACATTGAGACAATGGTGGAGTTATCCGAAAAATGTTGCTGTTAATTTCATCAACAGCAAAGAGTTCACCATCCTCCTCGGAGACACGGATCCTGTAAGGGACAACCCCAATCTCATTTCCTTCCACAACAGTCTCAACCACGTAACCATTTTCAAATTGAAGAACATTTCCATCTGAAAAGAAAGAAACAACAAATCATATTCATACAAACACCTTAACCATAAGAATGTCTTGCACTACAAACTCGTATAACTTGAAAAATTCTCAGTATCAGTACAGAAAGAGCAACAACCTGAGTGTGGCGTCTTGGAGGTAGACCTTGTCCATTTGATGAGTGAAGAAAGATGCTTAATCAACGGCCCTGATTCATTAACGTTGTTTAATTAAAGTAACGAAGAAAAATAACAACGTTTAATTAAAGAAGCCAAAAAGAAAGAAAGAAAGCAAGAACCACTAAAAAAACACCCAATTAAGGTATTCAACAGCCTTAAGCTAAAAAGATCGAAAATTTAGCATGCCCAATTTAAAATTATGGAAAATTGACGCTGCTAAAGAAATGGGATAGCGAGTTTTGTTTACCTGCAGGAGCGGCGTGAGTTTGAAAGTGGAGAGAGAAAAAGGGGGCAAGTGCAATGATAACGGATAAGAAGAGAATGTGATTTCTCATAGCTATTTTGGTGATGATCTGAAGTGGGGTAAGTAGTAAAACGAACGAGCTGAACTAGGTTGTGCTTGTGCTGTTAGTTTGATAACCAGCAGAAGAAGAAAAAGCTATGGAGTGATGAAGATGAAGGAACCTTTGGAAATGAGGGATGGGAAGTTTCAAAGTAGTAGAAAGCAAGTGCAGTGGGTTCGTCGTCTTCTTCTACTTCATCTTGTTGTTGGGGGGGGGCACACACACTCTCTCTCTTACACTGTAAAGTGGTTTTGGTAAATTTAACTTTGGTTTTTGCATTTACGCGGAAAGTGAGATTTTCGAGGGAAGCATGGAAGGTGTGGTGACGAAAGTAAGACCCTTTTGCCCACCTCCTTGCCTTTCATTCTTTTCTCAATCTCATTTATTTATTAAGTTTAATTACTTTTTTTTTACAGCAGTTTAGTTACTCTTTGGTACGATAATTAGACAAATTTTATCCTCGTTAATGTGTTACACTTTACGTTTTAATAATTTCTACATTTAAGAATAATATGTTTTAGTCTTTATATAAATAATTCATAAGCAGTTTTTATATAAATATCTTTTTATATTTTAAATTTCGTCAATATTTTTCATCTTTTTTATTCTGTCTCTTTCTTCTCCTTTGATCTCTCTTTTTTTTTTATAAACATTTCCTTCCTCCTTTTATTTTAAAATAATAAGGATAAAAAATATTAATAAAAAATAAAATAAATAATTTTAAAATATAAAAACTAAAACATAAAAATTATATCAATATAAGAATCAAAACATAAAAATAATATAAATAAAAAAATTAAATCATAAAACAAAAAATAAGTCAAAATCATACATCATCTATTATTAATTAATTTAAATTTATTTTAACCGTATATATTACAATAAAATTTACTATTTTATATAAAAGTTAAAACAGATGATTTTAAAGTATAATAATTAAAGGATAAAATTTGTATGATTATAAAAATAAAATGAATAATTAAACTTTTTTTAAACTTTATTTTTTATTTTATTGGTGTAATTTTAGTTTTTAATATTTTTTTTACACTTTATTCAATCTATTGTTTATTCAAATAAAAATGAAATGGACGGAAAAAAAAAAGGAAATTGCGATAGAATAAAACTATTAAATTTTTATTTTATTTATTTATTTTAAAAAAAGGTTAACTATATCTTTTCTTTCTAAAATTTTATAGATTCACTTTTTCTAAGCATATATATTTATGCCTTGTCATTGTATTTTTTTAAAATATAATTGACTAATTGTACATACCAGAATAGGTATGGATCATGCTCCCATGTAAAAATAATAGTTCATTATTATAACAAAAATACAAAAATATGAATAAATTAAAATATATTAAAAAATAAATTAATAAACTGTAACTAATATACATGTCAATGTATGATAAGAGAAACTATTAAAATTAAAAATTTAAAATAATATAGAAGAAAAAAAATGTATAAATATATACATGTTAGATAAAAAAAATGAATTAATAAACTAAAATTAATATACATATCAATGTATAATAAAAGAAATTATTATAATATATCGAACTTCTTGTAAAAAAATAAAAAATGCAAATATATAAACATAATAATTTATTTTTTCTATTTTAAAATAATAATTTTTTAAGATTATGATACATTATTTAAAAAATATTTTATTGAAATAAATTTAAACAAAAATATTCTTAATCGTTTAAGTACTCTTATCATAAATTATTACAATTTTTACCAATAATAAATATAATTTATGGCTGATTTTTTTTTAATATAAGTATTAATTAATCTTCTTAATTATATTT
>JAMLFT010009302.1:0-12844 GCA_026544285.1 Pachyrhizus erosus | reverse complement strand
ACGCTCTTCCGATCTATTTTTACTTTAATCAAATTTAAAGAAATGTAGTAATTAGTAATATAACTTTTTTAAAGAAATAAAATATTATAATTTTAAACTATGAGAAAAAGATACAGTTCCTATTAACATGTGATGAAATATTGGATAAATAATCTTGTTTATTAAATATGTGATTAAAGATTATATTTCTAAACTTGTATATATGAAAAATATTTATTAAGAAATGTTAATATGTTAAATAAAATTTAATATTTTAAGAAATTATTTCTTAATTATCAATTAAGAGATACTTAATTTATTTATATATATATGTGTGTTTTTTGTTTTGATAGAATTTTTCATTCAAGTATTTGTAATTTTGAACTAAGCACTACTCTTTAATTTTGGTGAAGGACATTTATTTTTTATCATGTTATTTATTATGCAAGTGAAAAATTAAGGATTCGAAACATTGTTTCAAAGGCTAAAACTTATTTTTCTTAGAGGAAAATATCAAGTCTTTGTTTGTTTTAGTATGATAAAATTGATCTTATATTATTTAATGTAATTGAAATGTATGTTCAAATTAATTTAATCTATAAATTTAACAATGAAATTCATCTTATTGCATAAAGAATTGATCTTAAATATTATCTAAATGGACACTAATGTGATTTTGAAGGGTTTAACCAATACAATTATGTTTCATATATTTTTACTTGAAGTTATTTTAAAACTTAATAAATAAACTAAATTTGTTGATAACATGAATGTGTTTATTATCTTAAGTTAAGATTGTCACATCATGAAAAGACCAAAATGTAAATTAATGTTTCTCATCCCAAATGAGGACATCATGACCACCTCCTAAGAATCAAGTTTACATATTAGGTCAAGAAGAAGCCAAATGTTGCTTGATATAGAAATACAATTGTCAATTAGATTTTCAAAAGCACTTTTAAATCATTGTTTTAAAAATTAAATTGAAAATCGACCTAATCAAAGTATTAAATTGATGAATAATTAGTCAAACTAGTGAATTAGTAATTAAATCACATGAATGATATATATATCCTAATATATATATATATATTATTTATGTCACATATCTATCAAATAAGTTTAGTGGTGTAGTGGTAAATTGTTTCCAAATTGCATCCCAAACTCTGGGTTTGGTTATTGGGAAGTTGAATTTTTGTAACTTTTAGAGTTAAACAACATGTACATATCCCTATAAATAGCTCATGGTGTCCAAACAAAAACATCTTCAGCTCTTCTCAAAATTTTTAGGCCTTTTAAAATTGTGGCCAAAGTCGAACTTGTTGCTTATATACTTGAACTCCCTAAAGTTAGCAATGTGCATGATGTCTTTCATGTTTCTTTTCTTAAGCCATATAAGGAACCCCAACCAACTGCTACCAACACCTTGCCCTAACTATTCAATGGCAAAGCCTTGCCTACTCCCTAAACAATCCTCCATAATAAATTAATCAGAGGCACTATAAAGTTGCTATTTCATTGGATTGACCAATCTTTAAAGGAAGCTACACTAGAACCCCTTGTTCAATTTCAAATAATATATCTTGAATTTAAGCTTAAGGGCACGTTTAAAGCCAAGGCGAGGAGTGATGATATGGATGCATTTTTTTGGAAGGCAATATCAATGCAAGAAAAATATGAAAGATTAGGATAATTTTATAATTCTCTTTCTTGATAATTTGAGATTTTCTTTGTTAGATAAGATAAAGTCCTGCATAATAGAATCCTTATTAGTTGTTCATATGAGAATAATTTTAGATTTCTTTTTTTTTAATATATAAAAATACGATTTTGCTTAACAAAATATTTATTAGTCTTAGTTTTGAATTTAATTTTTATTGAGAATAAGTTTAGATAACATCCTATCTATTAGGATTCAGTTAGCCTTTTAAAAGATTGTTTGTTTTAGGAATGAAATCATCAAAAATTATTTCTTCAAAAAACTTTTGTTGTTGGTTGAGGAGGGGCTCAGTCAAGGATGGTCTACTTGCCTTCACAATAGATCACAAGGTGTCTATCATGTCCTAAGCAAGGGGTCATAACATAAACATGTGTGGACAACTTGTTAAGATATGATACTCTACCCATTTATTTGTATTTTGGGGTAAATATGCTTAGACACCTTTGTTGTTATGTGTAACGCCCCTTTTTATTTACTTTTAATTTTTAAGGAATTGTATTCAAATAACTAGAGATCAAGTAAATTTTAAAAAAATCTAGCTTGTTAGGGAAATTACAATTTGACAATACACATTATTTCACATAACTTCATTTCACAAATTCCTTAACTTAATTACACAAGACTGGTAAAGTCATAAGTAAATTATTATTACATTCTTATAGTACATTCAGCAAATAAAACAAAATAACATCTATGATTACATTCTACATCTAATTTATCTAATAAGATCTTTTAGAAGGATCTTCTTCTGAAAAGTCTTCAATCCTGCTTGGACTATTGACTTAGACTGATCCCATGGAGGATTGTGGGGGTTGAGGAGTCTGAGGTCGTCATCGTGTTGCTGGAACACTAGTGAATCTAGGCGACGGAGTCTAGGATACAACTACTGGTAAATCTATGTGATGAAATTGCCATGGGACTACGATATTGGGAGGCTTGAAGGTGAACCAGACGTACCCCATGAATGTATCATCTCCTTGGACTCTGTCATAGGTCCATCTCCCTTCTAAGGGTATTATGGTCAAGTGGAATAATGGTTGAAATTCATTTGTCATCTATCTCTGAAAATGTAGGGGTGTAGGAGTGAGTCATTTATCCTCGGGTAAACACATACATGCAAATAAAGGGTTGTCTATCTAATGTAGGTTCTCATCTCACCGTTCGTATCTAATCAAGGATTCTATTCGAGTTAGGGCCCTTCGTTGCCTCCAAAACTTCCCACTTCGGGAGTACTTACACGAGTGTGTCATTAATAATCCAAATTGCAATCTTAGGTTGATGATTAGGAGTACATATCTTGCTTGGTACTTAGTCCATGATACTCTCAACCGAATCTTGGTAATGATCCACTTTGTCAAGGACGCCAAGCTAGTTTTGTGAAACCCTCTTCATTCTGAGTGGTTCACAACTTGCCACCTTATTTACCCCCAAGGTCTCACAAGAGCTTACATACATTCCTCAAGTATCTCTTGTGGTCAACCTTTGCATTCCTTATTCTTAGTTCTCACTTGTTAGGGTTTTTAATTCAACCTCTTTCCTTACTTCATCTATCAACTCTACTATTCATTCTATCTTGGTATTGATGACATGTTCACATATCTATGGATAGCATCCTTCTTTCATCTTTGTATCACAGTCATTTTAGATTTGTCATAATTGTCTAAGCATTTCTTAGTTCATCTTCATCTTCTACCTTACAGTTATTTTAGAGTATACTATCTCAAATGGACAATTATCATGGTTACTTACCTCTTATTTATAGTAGAGGTATGAAATTACATTTATATAATCAATTCAATACATTTTAAAGTATATTCAATTATCACAGACATCAATGATATACATTATACCTAAATAGTAAGACAGGGACAAATTGGTCATTTTATATTTTTCTTCAAAACTTCTTTCTATCTTTATATTTATGTGAGAGAAGTAAATATAGAAGGTATGAATTCTCTTATTGTCTTAGTTTGGAAAATTTTACTGAAGGAAGGGTATTTTTGGAAATTTTCTTAAGAAGGGTATTTTGATTATTTTGCAAAAATTTGTTCTTTCAAGGATTTTTTTCTTCACATGAAAAACCATAATTTATTATATAGGTGCCTAGTATTAATGGGAAGTATTTTAAACTCTTTTTCCAGAATTTAGGAGACCTAAACAATGTTAAAAATTTATTTTTATAACAGGGATATTTTGGTCATTTTTGGGTAAAAATTTATTTCTAAGGATATTTAAATTTCTAAGATGGTAAAAATATTTTAGGATTATACCTAAACTGATGCTGACAGAGTTTCCCTTAATTTATTGACCAAAAAGGTCTTAAAATTCAAATTTTCTCACTTAAGGGTATTTTAGTAATTTTGGAAAATAAATAAAAAAAATTTTGAAATGTTTAAGAAAATTTTTTGTAAAGCCTAAGTATTGGACAAAGGTATTTTCTAATTGTTTTTTTTAAAAATTGGATAGAAAATAACAGATATTTCATAATATTCAAGATCATGGGTATTTTAGTAATTTTCTACCTTAGAGGCAAAATGGTCATTTGACCATTCCTCATCTTCAACCTTTGAATCAAAGGTTTATGTAGTTTGAACTGTGTTCAAATTCCTTCTACCCTTTGTTTTCTCTTGTTCTTTGGATTGATTTTACTTTCTTGAATCGAATTGGTCATGAATCAATGTTTATAACTTAGCTTTCTACCAAGAAATTTCAAAATTTCAGAGCTTTACCCAAACTGGATCAAAAATTTGAACTAAAACCAATTTCTATTATATTTTGTCAAAAACAGTGAATTATATAGCCAAATTCCTTCTAATATCAGTTTCGAACCCTGTCTCGTGGTTAATGTTGTAAAAAATCACCTTGGTAGAGAGAATTGTAGTTTCGTAAATTTGAAATTTCAAAATTTTGAACTGAAGACGTTTTCCATGAATTTGCCTATCTCGGGGTGTAAAACATGCAGGAAATCAAATTTAAATGATATAAAACGGTTCTACGAATCAAATTTGAAGGAAAGATGATTCCTCCTACATAAAGTTGAGTTTTCCAACAAACCTCCGGTGATGCTATGGCGTCACTGCGAAATCATGATTCCTTGATCAATTCTTCAAATTTCTTTAATAGAATTGAAGCATGAATGTTTCGTAAGCTTTTTAGATGAGAATGAGGCAATGAGGGTGAGGATTTAGAGAGAATTTTGATGAAGGGATTGCAGTACCTCCTTTCTCGATTTTGAATTCAACTTTGTATTTGTAGACCTCCGTTGGCCCCTTTCTTTGTGTTTAAGCATTCTATAAGCCATGGCAGTCATAGCTAGGTGGTTAGCAGGGCATGGGTAGTGTAGAATCACAAGATGCATCAGTTGCTGAAAATTAGCCCAAGAAAGAAGATGACGGAGTTGCTTCAATGACGATTTACGTTTTAAAAGTTAACTTAAGTATATTTTAATTGGTAAAAATAATAGCGATGAACCTAACTGTCAAATGGCAACCCCTGCATACCCATTTACCTTCCGTCCCTCAAGTCGCGCCTTCAAATCCGTCCCACCCTTTTTTCTACAATTCGCGTCTTTATTTTTCCTATTTCTTTCCATGTAGGCTTTTAACTATGTTCCTGCCTTTGTTTGAGTGTCACGAGAGTTAACTCAAATGACATAGTGCCTTTCTTCTTCTCCTACCTTCACAGGGTTTGAGTTCGACCTAGTCTTGTTCCCTTTTCGAATTTTTGTTTCTTTTTCCCATCTTTTCTTTTTTATTTTCTTATTTTCTCTTTTCTTTCTTTTTCTTTTAATTTCTATTTTTAATTTTAATAATTTTGATTTCTAAATTTCTCCAAAAATCCTAAAATCTTATTTATATTTTTCTCTTACTGTTTTAAATTTTCCTTTCTCAATTATTTATTTTATTTGATAAAATTTATTTATTTATCTAAAAATATTTATGTAATCATGTTTAATTCCAAAAATTTGTTTTCAACTCTTGAAAATTTATATTCTGATTTTCTCATTTTTATTCTTTCCTTCTTATATTTTTATTTTATTTCAAACATAAGAATCTATTATATTTTTATCTAAATTTCTACTTTTTTCTCTCTTTTTCTCTCTTTTTCTCTCTCTTTTCTTTAAACATTATTCATTAGATGATATTTCTTTATAGGAAATAATTTTCTAAATTCTATTTTTAACTAAATTAAATTATGAAAAGGAAAAGAGATACATCTAAAATTTTAAATTTATAATTGTATAAAAAATAAGATGTTACATTATGTGCCTTGACTTTTAACCGTATTGTGTATTATTGTGCTGGTAAGAATTATAAACACTATTTCATATACCAATCTTAGTGATTTAAGGTTATATTTTAGCGTCAAACAAATACAACTGTATTTTAAAATTTATCAAATTTAATCTTATAAAATTACTAATGAAATTTGTTGGTAATACATACATGTTTTATTTTTTGCTTATGGATTCTGGTATAGTAAGTAATTAGGAAAAATTTGATAACTTACAAAAAAATTAAGAATGAAAAATAATTGAGGGGCAAAAAGGAATATATCTTTTTGTCTTTGATTTGGTATCTCAGTAGGTATTATCGTAAGACTAACTTGTGTTAGGATACTATTAGATAGGACCTTTTCATATTCATGATTTGAGATTTGAAATTCTTGCCAAAGTTGGAGTCACAATTCCCCTTTACTTTGACCAACAACCTCTATTGATTGTCTATTAACAGGAATTCTTAAACATGCAAATGGAAGAATAATAACTAATTACTTTTTATGAAATGTATGTTAAATTCTTTCTCAACAGAAACCAACCACATACATTTTGGTTTAGCAACCAATTTTAGATCTCTTCAATTAATGGGATTGAAATGAGACGATGATAAAACGATAATACGATATTTTACCTAATCATTTAATAATTTTATCAAATTGTCTTTTATGAACTTAGACGATGTGATCCTTATTTAAATCTTTTAGGGGATCAACTGTTATTTTTATTAAACACCTAACTCTTAAATAATCATGTATTTTGTTCACTTTATCATTCTTATGCTTAAAACCATAGTTCCTTAGACTCAACAATAGAAACTATAGAAAACTGAGTATATTTTCCCTTATATTTAAGAGTTTAGAGAACTTAGCATATTTTTTTACTATTTTTTGGGTTGCAGTTCTTCCAAACTTTACAGATGCTTCTGGATCTGGATATGAGCCCTATTCACTTTTAGTTTATGGAGTGACAAGACCCATTTATTAGTGAGAATGAAAATAGATACTAGAGTTTTGTAACAACTAATACTACACCCTGCTCAACCCACATGGTTCATACATAGGAAATGAGTCTAATGAAGAAAAGGAAAACTATAAAATTTATCATTTTTCTAGTCTTTCACGCTAATGATGCACCTTAGTCCCTCTGCTATCAACATTAACTCAAATGCCTTGTTGATATCAAAGAAAGGAACTTCATGGGTTATAAATTTGTCCAATTCCAATTTCTGCAAGCAATCAAGGAATGGAAAGGCTATCAAAGAACTTGACCAAATAGTTCTTAACATAAAGTGTCTACTGGAATTATGGATATAGAATTGCTTGACATCATAATTACTTCGTTCATATACATTTCAACAACAGAAGGGAGGTTAGTCTTAGTCTTGTAATTTCCAAAGAAAGTTCCCTTGAGTGTTCTTTCGTTGAGCACATTTATAGGCTTGGTCATGAAAACTACATCCTAGTTAGTTACTCCAACAAGCAAAGCAACACCCCACCTTAAATAGTACATAAAAATATTTAGGCACATTATCATATAATAAAATTGTGCAACAAATTTAAATGATTTGGCAAAAAATCTTGATCTTCAACAAATAATCTTTGGATGCAATAATTAATCGTAAGCTCAACATAACTGCATCTTATGTTAAAACAAGATCTAATGGTATTAAAAGAGCCAACTGTGTGTTTCTACGGCAACCAAGTTTGATAAATTATTTGCTAGTGGTATTGACGATAATTAATTTCTTACATCATGAACACTTTCAAAAGCCAATATCATAGCATTGATGTTTCCATTACACTCTATACTACTATCCACTCCTCCAATAGTTATATCTGCAATAACCTGTCATTTGAAAAATAATCATGTCAGGATCATGTAAGCAACAAGAAGTTGATGAGGAATCATATACCTTTTGAACTGGTTTATCAGTCCTTGAGATTCAGGAACTTTGTTACCCCAAATTTTTTGGCTAGCATCCACTGAAAGAAACAAACACGTAATCAGAATCTATATTTTGTCATGATCTACTCGAACATGGTAATATCAATATGTGACTTGGATACAAAAAAACTTATATGCTACCTTCCTCAAACCTGTTTGGGTTCAAATCAATTCTAATAATTCTAGATACACCAACAATTCTTGCTCCCTCAGCAGCCTAATAGAGCATAATAGTACATACAAATATAGAACTATAAGTTAGGAATTGTGATAAGGAAACAAGAAATTGGATGGGGGAAAACATATAGCAAGGCCAACAACTACAAGACCAAAGGTAGCTACAGTAGAACCCTTCTTTGGTTTTGCTACATTTAAAGTTGTTCCTAATCCTAATATTTGAAATTCATTGTTCTACAAAAATCAGTCACTAAGAAAATAAACCTGAAATAGAAATGGTTAATTTGACACCGGAGTTGCTACATTTAAAGTTGTTCCTAATCCTAATATTTGTATCAATTCTCAACGGGTCACATATGTTACTTTCTTCAGATTTGCAATGTGCACACTCACCACATTCCCTAGTGAGCACGGGGAGCACATGATCCCCATTACACAAATCTGAGACTCATTTTCCAATACTCTCTACAATTCTATCAGAAATAAGTAACCTCAACAATGAATAATGAATTGGACCATGTAGATTATCTGCTGTCAGATATGGTGCTATTAAAAGATTCATTAGTTAAATACACTACGAAATTATGAGCAAATAGTAATCATTTTTCATCCACTATGTTTATTAAAATCTGTCATCCACAATTGGTTAAAGTCCAAACCGTTACAATTTTCAAAATCTTAAGGATTACTTAGATAGATTTGATTGTTTAGTTTCAACATGCACCCTCCATATAAAAAGATGCAACTGAAGCTAGGAAAGTATATATGTAGTATCTATAAATTATGATAGACATCATTTGTATATTTATATTTTGTAATGTATACGATTAAATAAGACACATCAACATTGTATTCCAATATCAAGTAAATCAAATTAGAAAATAGCATAAATATTTAGAAATAAATTAGCTTCAAAATGATATTAGATAAATGAAAATGCATACCCAGATGCCCCGTGGCAGAAAATTCGTGGAAACAAAGGAGTTTGCCCTTGAAATATCAAAGCATAAAGAGAAATAGGAAATGTCAAACTCAGTTAAAAGTGTCCTAGATTTTTCAACCTCAGAGAAGCAACAACATCAAATGTTAAGGAAAGTTAACTGTCAAGTAATAATTGGAATTCAGAGTAGCTCTTGGTTCATGTGTGGTTCAAATGATTACTATTGATTCATTATAGAACAAAAAGTGAACTAATCTAATTTGGCAATTAATAGCATAACATAAATGATAAATCTGAAACAGACCTTGGCCTCCCAGAAGTATAGAGCGGTATGGCAAAGTGAGGTATATTTGACTTTGATCCTCACTTCCATGGACCTTGGAGGAGCCACCTCCACATGTTCTATCATCAAAGGTTTTCATACTTCCTATGCAACAACTACAAATGTACCAGAAAAAAATAAATTAAGTATTTCAGAAATTAAGGAAGCATAATAATGAATGGATACATTAATTGCAATTTACAACCATTCTTTTCCAATGCCCCACGATTTGAGGCACAATGACATTTTCAAATTTTCAGAAAATAAAGAAACAACCGAAAATAAACCCAGTGAAAAAATAGAAAGAAAGAAAGACTTCGAAACAAGAGAAAACATAGCAGAGAAAATTAATTTTGCTTTGGCAATTATCCACTTGATTTGATTTTATACCTTTGCACAGGATCACAAAACCAGCAGTGCTCGACATGTTAATGAATGGATGGAACGATGTTGTGCTATTTATTATCAAGTATATACTAGAGAAAAATGTGTGTATGTGAGTGAAAGAAGAGTTCTTAACTTCTGTGCAAGATATTTATACAGATGTGAAACATGTAATGACAGTGGCACTTTATAATACTAATACTAATATGCAGATATTGTTATGAATAATTATTATTGTGACTATCCATTGACTTTTCATATTCTATGTTTATCATTGATGTTTATTACTTCTTTATAATCTTAATAAATTGTAACTTTTGAGTTGTATGTAACCCTTGAGTTGTGTCATTTGAGTACTTATAAATAAGATACTCCTACTTAATAAAAATGTACAACAAAATCATTTCATTATCTCTATTCTATGTTATTTCTATATTCTCTACTTCCAATATCATATTTCATAACACGTTATCAGCACGAATCTCGTATTTTCTAATTCAGATATCAAGAATGTGTGTTTAGTTTTGTTATAGAAATCCAAGGTTATTCTACTTATTTTTCTTTTTTGATATTTTATTGCGATAGATTTATTTGGATTCTTGAACCCAGCTTTTAGATTTACATCTTTTAGATTTACATTTTACCACTATCATCGCATGTCTAGTATTGTTTGCTTATAATATAATAGTGGTAACATATTACCGTCATTGCATTACAAAAGGTTGTTTCATATACTAGCACATATATATTTGTAGATTGTTTTTTCTTTTGTTATTATACATATATTTATTTGTTGTTTTTTCTTTTATGTTTAAGAAATTCAAAAATTGATATGTGTATACATAATCAAGTCGGGGCAATTCAATTCAGGCATTTAATGAAGATACAAATGCTTAATTATATTAATTTCATTTGTATATTCATTTAAAAATATTGATAGCATGAAAATTGATTTTTTATTAGAGAATTTTATTTTTTTATGATAATTTAAAAGATCATAATATATGTTATATGATAATTATTAATTTAATATTCTAATGTTTGTATATTTTCATGACAAGTATTGGTCACATCGAACCTTACAAAACTTGAATTTATGGCTCTTGGAATTTTCAAAAAGAATTATTTATCTTGGATATTTGATGCTAAAATACAATTACATGCAATGGGTCTTGGAGAAGCCACTAAAGATGAAAATAAAACACCTAAGCAAGATAAAACTAAAGCTATGATTTTCCTTTGTCACCACTTCCATGAAGGGTTAAAAGTTGAATATCTTATTGTAAAATACCCTTTTGTCCCCTAGAACAGTTTAAAAGAAAGATATGACCACTAGAAAATTATGATTTTTCCAAAAGCTTGTTATGATTGGATGTATTTCTGATTGCAAGATTTTAAAACTGTGAGAATATAATTATGCAATGTTCATAATTTCTTTTCAATTGCAACTATGTGGAGAAAAAAATACTGTTAAGAATACGATAGCAAAAACGTTCTCCACTTTCTATCCAACTAATTTGTTCCTATAGCAACAATACTGTGAAAAAGGATTTTAGAAATATTCTAAATCAATTTCATATCTTCTTGTGGTTGAATAAAACAATGAGCTTTAATGAAAAATCATGAAAGTCGTCTGATTGATTCTGTTCCATTCCCAGAAGTGAATGTAGCAACATCTTATTCTTATATTCATGGTTGGGGTTGTGGACGTGGTTGTGGTTATGGTCGCACTAGTGATCATAGTTGTGGACATGGTCATAGAGGAATTTTTAAAAATACTTTCCCCCACTAGAAGTGGGAAAGTAATATGAAAAAGGGAAAAGAAAAAGATAGAAAGAGTAGCAAACAAGAAGAAATATATGTTATTGTTGTTGTGGTAAAGGCCATTGGCTTCATACTTTTTGTACACTAAAGCATCTTGTTGAACTTTACCAAGAATCATTTAAAAATAAAGAGAGAAAAATTAGAAACACATTTTGCTTATAAAGATGGTGATTCTAATTATGACCATATACTCACCTTGATATTATTGATTGCTTTGCTTACCAAATGGAAAAATTGATTATCTCATTGGTGATGGGAGTGTCAAGAAATAAGGTTTCTCATATTATGTTCTTACATTTATGCTTAGAATAATATTTCATGTTCCTTATACTTTGATTAGACCATATGTGTTTTTCTAAGTTAATAAATATTATAAATATTAGATTATTATCTTTCAAATATATTTTTCTATACCATTTTCTCTAATATTGATTATATATACTCCTTGTTTCTATGAAGCATGAATGTTGGCACTAGCATAAATGATGAAGATATGTGTTTTGCTAATAGTGAAACAAACCATACAATTCTCAAAGAGTATTAAATATTTCTCTTATTTGGTAAACAAGAAGTCAATTTTAGTGTCTTTGTTTATACTACAAATATAATTGATGGCTCTAGAAGAGCTATTGTATTGTTATCAAGAGGTACAACAAAAAAATTGTGTTTAATATTGTATGTGTCAAAATATCGTATGTGGATCATTCAAGACAAATATTTATATAAATTTATTTCAACTGTATAGAATTCTAATATCACTATTTTGTTTGTCACTTTATCCTTAACTTCTCAGTATTACGTAAGATTAAAGTTATATGAGTCTATTTCTTTAGCTTTTAGCTTATTTTGTGAACCATAAAAAATAGAATTTTTTTATTAAACAATATTATCATATTTATTTTGTTATCACCATTTTATTAAAAAAATTCAAGAAAAATAATACTATAAATTTATATGAACTATTCAAGGAAAGAAAGTTTAACATTTTTATTTAATTCTGAATTTGAACATTAATGTATTGTATTATATGAAATGTTGATCAATTTTAATAAAGACTCTATACATTTATAAAAAATATTTATGGAAAGAATATTTTGAAGAAAATTTATATTATAGATTCATAAAAAAATATTAAAAAAAGAAATCTAATTTTTTATATAATTTATGAATTTTAATTTTAATATATTGTATTTAATATATTTAATTTTATACTGTTATTTAATTTTTGTATTTTTTTTATTATAATTTATCTCTTTAATAAATAATGTCACTTAT